>JALLPI010000865.1:0-13941 GCA_036939935.1 Cyclotella atomus
ACCACTGACAAAAAGATAGGTAGATAGAAAAGTATGGTACAAGCTAGGAAAAAATACGTACTTACGTACCTCTACATGGGGGGGTATTTACTACCATAGGTGCTTTTGACTGCTAGTTAAGCATGCATGGGGTCATTTTTTTCAGCAAAACTTTAGGAACACCATCAGAAGAGTACAAACAGCAGTTCTTATAAAAAATATGGCCATAGCATCCACCACAATGCATGTGCACCATGGGCTTGATTGCAGTTCACTGCTAAAATGGGAAATCGGACGCTTCTATGTGCAGTAAGACCACCTTCCCGACAAAATTTTGACCTGAAATTTTTGTCAGGTACTATTGACATAAATATCTAAAGACCCTAAGAATTTTGTAATGATCAGAGGATGTTGCAAAATTAGCCATATTGAGTGATGCCTACCTAATACAAATCAATCTAATAATAAGCAAATGCGTTCACCTTTTAGTACCGCAACTCTTGATTTAATACAGAGCCTTTTTAGATATACTGCCAAGATTCAGTTAATGATGCTCTGAATATTGCTCATGAGACAAACATGGAACTCATAACCAAAGACCAAAGGAGCCATTGTCATTATGCAAAAACTCTTTGGATCAAAAGTCCGATCCTTTGATGAATTTTGACCTTTTTGTTCTTTGAGGATATCTCAAATAACCTCAATCTTACTCCCATATGTTAGATAATTCAATGTTTAAAGCATATTAAATACACACGCTACTTTAGTATGTACGTACTATGTAAAATAATGAGGTGCTTGATTTGCAAATTGATTTGAACATATGATCCGAAGCTATTCAACTATGTTCTATACATTGTTGAATAGCTTATAACGCATTCTTTCTGATGATGTATTGTGGGGCAATAGATGTGCACCATCAGCCGACAACAGTGTGATTATTTTGTTGATGCATCGCGCCGCAACATGTGAAAGCTAGTAAGCCATCACACAAAAGGCGCCGCAACGCGCTACCATTGATAGTACTTTGGTAGCCTTCTATTGTCCCTCAGAATATATAGGACCGACAACCATGGATTCTACATGATATGAGGAGCAATACGATGTATTGATCTAACAATTACCATGGTTAGAACACGCTCATCATTAGGTGCAAAGTTAGGGCGTGTATAATGGTATTTTTATTGTTACATTATATGGTATGTTATCGTTGCTAGACAGTGCAAGAGGTAAAAGTCTTGGTAACCAGGTGGTTAGCAGATTAATGAGGCTAAGCACTAAGCTGAGACTTTTCTAAATCTAAAAACAATGAAAACATGGAAAACCCAACTGCCATAGCATGAAGTAGGCTGTACTGGCCTAGAGAGACTGGATAGGTCTAACACACCATTGCAGTGCAGCATGCTTCTTTTGGCTTTTCTACTGACTTCTGATCTTGATTGCGCTTGATACTCCTCCTAATCTTCTCGGTTTGTTCTGTTCTTTTCTGTTCCTTTTGACTCGGTTCAAGTGATGCTGTTGTTAGTTCAAGTTGATGTGGCACTTGAAAGTTGCTCTTGGCTAGATCGTGAAGTGACTTTGTCTTCCTTCTATTTGATTCAAACTTCGCACCCTTGGACGTGACTGGCACCCTTGGAAATGCGTGCTTGTCATTTCTCTGCGTTGACGATTCGCGTACTCTCGCTCCAATTGTTGGTTGCCCCATCATGTTCACTGGCCCTTGGTTGCTTTCGTTTTGGTTCTGAAAGGTGGGTAAAGAGGCTGCCCTCAAGACGCAGTGTCCCCACCCGGCAAGGTCTGGCTCTACAAATGACACATTCATACCCGAAAGTCCCAACATGAGGCAAATAAACCCTCTATCTCATCCCTCACCCCATCATAATTCACATCCCTAACAAACTCCAATGGATACCTACTAAAACAATCTTCTGTGGGTCTCTAAGCATCAGGTTTATCTCTATCAGGGACTTCCACAATGCCACGCTAATTTCAGCCACTGAAAACTCTGAATGCCAAGGCAGAGAAAGAAACGAGCAAAGAAGAAGATGTCTCCTAAAGAAGGACCAGTGGATACAATCATCCATCACTCCTGGATGAGAGTATCCCCACAAGAATGGTGAATAAATAATGGACTGATGTACATAGGTAATTGTACGAGATGCAAATGTGAGTGTATTGATGAGAAAAGGTATATTATTTGTGCAGTTCTTTCAAGCAACTCATCTATATATCCACCAACTGAATCCTCTGGAATATAAGTCCCACCTAAGAGCTCGAATAACACCGCTGCTCCTGCTACTACCTCCTACAGAACCTCCAATTCGTCATCATAGCTTGAATGCCAATTCATTGATGTCAGATTTTTGATGGGAAGAAGATGGCTGCCATCATCACGCCATCAGCTGGGCGAAGGCTCATTTGCATAGACGTCCTTTGAGGATTATTTGGCCACAGGAGCTGCTCAGCCACAGCTCCTCATGACAATCTCGACATACAGCTGCACAAGGAGGATACAGCAAGATTAGAAGGACAAACAGCTGCATCATCACCGATCACCTATCTATGGCAGAGAAGAGATGGTACTAACAAGAAGTTTGGATACATGTCGGATACTAAAGATATACCTTGCAAGTATGGTAAAGTACATGTAAATGCACATGCTCTACGACAGAAAAGAAGGTCTTGCTTTATATCACATAAAAAGTAGAGGTCCAGAAAAATCACAAAGACTTTTCCACACTGACACACCAGAGTACAAAATAGGTGCATACTATGAAAATGAACACTTATTTTAGCTTAATCAATTACGCTAGGGGCCACAGCCATTGCTATTGTCCTTGGCTTGTACATAATATTATCTACATAACGACAGTTCCCTGCTAGCTAACTGCTACACCCTAACTCCATTTACCCTTGCTAATCTTCCAATGATAAGATGTGCTTGAACATAAGATGTGCTTGAACAAAATAACTAATCATTGTAAATCATTATTGTCTTGCGTACTGTTACACAGTTGATTGTTGTATATTTGCCTGTTCTATCTCCTGCTTGGCGCGTACATATCATCATTGCATGTAAAGTAAGACGAATTGCAACACATGACAGGCAATTGAAGACTCAGCATTTTGCCAAACAAAAATCAATATTTGTAGTTTACAATCATTCTCACCTTTTAGCCTTTCACCCTCTTCCACAGTTAATTGTTGTATCTTTGCCACTTCTTTATTCTCCCGTTTGATGTACATCACGATCTCGTGTAAAGTAAGAGATGATGATGGTGCACAACTATCCGTTCTTCTGCAAGGGATTGACGAGGCGGGAGATGATACGAGTGCGAGGCATGAGCAAGGTGAGGCATAACTAATGTGGACAGCGATGGCCACGGATGGTTGATCCGGCTTGGCGTTTGCTGCTGCTGCTGCTGCTGCTGCATGTGAGAGAGTTAACGGCTCTTGTGTTTATATACTTGTGCCAAGGTTGGCACATCACACACCACCCGTATGATGCCAGCAAAAGTAAAAAGAAAAAGAAGGGTGAAATAAGGTTCCAACAAGTGCCATACCTGTTATTTGTTGGAAGGTGGTTGGGGCGATGGCCGAGACCATTGGCTCGATGGAGTTGCACCTATGCTCCCAATGCACTTGGCAGAGCTCTACGAACATGAGAGGAATCACATTACATCTAGCAAGACCCTCATTGTGAATGCAGATTCACTGGGAAATTGACCCAGTGAAAATTGAGCTCTGTGTGTTCTTGGACTGAGCATTGATAATTAGCCTTGAGCAGCTTGTATGCAGCTTGTAGCTCAAAGTTGACTTTTGTTCATAATCATATGCATCACATTGATTCACTTGCTGGCTGCCCCCTAGACCCAATGCCAATGGGACAGCACCAACACTACGGTGATGATCTTTGATCTTTTACTTTACCAAACAATACAAAAAATGTCCTTGCCACAATTCCCGCCATCTATCTCACACCACATCAAACAAGTGAAAAAAGCAAGCAATAACCATGACGGATCCAAGCGTCTGTACGTCATCCGACCACCGCGGCGTCTCCTCTCTTCTCTTCCGTTCGACGAGAGAAAGTTCGGCGTCGCTTGCTACCGCACTATCTACGATATCACACAGACAACACAGCACACAGCGAATCATCTATCGACCTTATTACAGAGCCGCTGCAGCTACTTCTATCTCCTGCAGCCTGCAGAGCAGAGGATATCCTCACCTCGCCTCGGCCGGTGCCATAATATCATTACATCAGGTGAGCAAAGACGTCATGATGGCCTACGTGCTACCTGTGCCGCGGCCGGCCATGAGCGGAGACGCGCAGCCTCCGTTGAGCTGCTTGCTAGAGCACCAATGTGGGCACTAATAAGGCATGGCCTGCACAAGTAGGCAAGCAGATTCCTTAAGCCAGATCCGAGCGGTCGCTGACAGCCTTCTGAGCTCTCTATGAGTTGTGGTCCGCTATAAACATTGAATTGGGCAGTTGGAGTTCTGTCGATAGTTTCGTTTAGAGATCCATTTTGGTTGACGATTGTTGCATTGCATTGCATTGCATTGCATTGCATTGCATTGCATTGCATTTCATGTTAGGCTGAAGGTCCTTTTTCAGCCTAACATGCAGCTTGTATTGCGTATACTTCTGTTGCATTTGTTCGTGCATTCTATGCATTTCATTCATGGTGTAGTAGTACCTGCCGTTGGAATGTCCAATGGAGAATCAATTGGGTATTCTTGCTGCCTACTTTCAATCCATGGGCGTGTGCTTATCTCTGATGTCATTTATTGTGTATTCGATTTGCATAACTGTACATCTCTCTGATTCAAGATTGCATCTCACTTTAACTGTGCACATGATATCATCACTCTGTTGTCTTTAACAGATATTGAACCTGACCAAAACTGACAAAGTCTAGTTCAGGGTTGAAACTGTAATCCAGACGATCATCATCATGGACTTCACCATTCCCAAAAAGATTCCCAAGAAGAATCGAGATGATGCTTCTCTTTCAAATCATGCATCTTCTTCTTCTTCCGCTCTCGTCCTTCCACCTCCTACCAATAGCGATGCTCCCACTCACGGCACAAGATCCACCACCCCCAACGGTCAAGCGGCCCTCCAACGATCTCCTTCCTACGGGAGTGAATCTCCTCCGCCGGATACTGCTCACTCCTCCTCGTCCCATATTCAAATCAAGAGCTACAATCCGTTAGTTGTCAAAGTCAAAACCGACGGTATTGTATACCCCACTACTACTGCTACTGCCACCACTAAAACCAAATCCTCATCCAAACGCCTACGCCGCAAATCATCCACACAATCAACATCAACCTCCAACGATAACTCACCATCCATACTGTCCGACGGCGTACGACATTCAGGCCGTAAACCCAAACGTAAAAAGTATTTCGATGATTCATTGGAAGAGGATGATACAGACACGGACGAATTAATGACAAGCGGCGAGGAAGAAGCGGCGGAAAAACGTCGACTGAAGCGTATTGCCAGAAAGAAGAAGAAAAAGGACGAGAATCCCAAGAATGAGGAGGAAGAAGAGCATGGAGAAGAATTGGATTATCACGACGGAGACGAGGGCACGAGTAGTCATTTTGCATTATTGTCTCAGAGTGAAATACCGGGAAGCGTGTATGATATCGAAGGACCTCCGTCGGGATCATTGAATCATTTGTGGTATTCGAGAGAACCGTTTCTGCATGTATTTGTGATTGATAAGATTTTGGGTTGGAAGACCAGGCCTGTGGTTTATTTGGAGAGTTGCGAGGCGATTGAGGAGATTGCCCCCAGTGATGATGTTCTTGCCGAAGAGGATAGGAAACCCGGCAGTGCCATTCCAACAGCTGGGGGAAAGGGTCCGAATTTGCACAAACTGAGTTTTGATGAGGCCACGAAGCTCAAGGATAAGGCAATTTTTGATACTGGCAATGATTTCCGAAAAAGGATGGACATTTCACGTATATTGCCCATGGCTTGCCCGCACATTAAGAAACTCGCATCCATGCAGGAGGCTGCGAGGGCAAAGAAGGGAGGATATGCACCAAAATTTAAAGCAGTGACATCTACCACGGAACGAGAGGAGGTACTCCTGGTCAAATGGCGAGGAAGATCGTACCTGCACTGCTCGTGGGAGCGTAAGCGTGACTTGGAGAAGTTCGATCACAGTACACAACTTGGTTCGGCTCGTGCCAAGATTAGTCGATTCTATCAGAATCAAACCTTGACTTTGGGAGAGGATTGGAAAAAGGTATTGGAAGATGGAAGAAAGGCTGCTTCGGTACCAGTTGGGCATCTTGCCCACCAGTCTCACTCCCCCGGTAGTAAGGCGCTAGCGGCGGCTGCAGCTGTGGATTCAAATGATGTAGTCAAAGAAGATGGCGTCAACGAGGAAGAGTATTTTTCGCCCGTCTATCTTGAGGTGGAGCGTATCCTTGGCTGTGATGAGAATGAACTTGATATGAGTGTTTTAGCTAGGCAGCGAGCAATCAACATCCGTGACGAGAGAAAGGCACTGAAGAAGCGAGAGCGGGATGATGCCGAAGAAGAAAAGTGGCTCAAAGGAGAGGCTGTCGAACACGCCGGCGAAGACGAATCCATGACGAACATTGATGAGATGGAGGAGAATGGAGACTGGGACCCGGAAGATAACGTTAGGTACATTGTCAAGTGGAAGGGCTTGCAGTTAACCGACGCAACGTGGGAGTATTGGCTCGATATCAAGAGAGACTTTGTGGACGAAGTGGAAGACTTTTGGTACAGGCAGAAAGCCCCGTCTCCGAATGATATCAAGAAACTCTTGAATGCGACCCACCCTCATCCAAAGACCTTTAGAAAGATGACGGAATCTCCACTGTTTGGAGTCTCAACACTAGAACGTCCCATTGCCAAGTTGAATGATGGTGAGGATGACGAAGTTATAGGAGACACTGACGCCGGTCCTGCCTTGAAGCTCCGTGCCTATCAGCTGGAAGGTGTGAATTGGCTGCTGTGGAATTGGTACAATCGTAGGAGCTGTATTTTGGCAGACGAAATGGGTTTGGGAAAGGTAAGATGATTTGGCTGTCATTTTGATACGAAAGCCTCCAGCTCATTGTTCTTCTTCTGTACTCTTTCAGACCATCCAATCGATCGGATTTCTAAACCAATTGCAATGCATTAAAAACACTCCGATGCGTGGACCTTTCCTCGTGGTTGCACCATTATCTCTAGTCGCGTAAGAAGCGTGTACTGTTATACTCCAATTGATCATAGTTTGCTTTGTTTCTCACTCAAATCGAATCTCGTAGCCAATGGGAATCTGAAAGCAAAGAATGGGCACCGGATATGAACGTAGTTCTTTATCACGGAGGTGCTGATGCAAGAGACTTTTTAGTAAAGGAGGAGTTTTATTACACAGAGCAGTTCACTTCCAAATCGACCGCTCTAAGTCTCAAACGGAAGCACATTACCAAGTTCCAAGTTCTCATCACAACCTACGAGATTGTTTTGAAGGATGTGTCTGTCCTATCAAAAATACAGTGAGTGCCTTCATTTGACTTCATTGACTTGCTTTTGATCCTACCTGACGGATTGTGTTGTTTGCCTTTCGTAGCTGGAAAGCCTTGATTGTCGACGAAGCGCATCGACTCAAGAATATCAAATCTCGTCTGTTTGAAGATCTTGCCTCGGTTCCTCGTGATTTCTGCTTGCTTCTAACAGGCACACCGTTACAAAACTCAACTGAGGAGCTTTGGGCTTTACTTCACTTCTGCGACCCTGTATCCTTTGCATCAAAAGACGATTTTACAGCACAATTTGGGCAGTTACAGGATGCAAGTCAAGTAGCATCACTACACACAGTTCTGCGTCCATATCTGCTGCGTCGTGTAAAAGAGGACGTAGAAAAAGCGCTACCGCCCAAGGAAGAGACTATACTCGAGGTTACTCTTACTCCGATCCAAAAATCATTCTACAAAGCGATTTATGAACGCAACACTTCATTTTTATACAAAGGAGCAAAGGCGAACAACGCTCCAAGCCTGATGAATGTCATGATGGAGCTTAGGAAGTGCTGCAATGTAAGTGATTCAGCTAAAAGGAATGGCATACACAGACATACAACTCTAAACTACTTTCCTTCTTTTTTATTTTTATAGCATCCTTTTCTCATTCGCGGAGCAGAAGACCGTATTATTGGAGATGCAGCTACTACAGAGAGAAAAGCTCTGGAAGCAAACGACGAATCAAAAGATGTCCAATACTATCCAATTGATTACGCTAGACTCACTGGAGAGCAGCTCATAAAATCAAGTGGTGAGAATGTTCCCTTCATTTATCTAATACAACCGCTTCCAGATATATACTCACAACCCATGACAGGAAAATTCGTTCTACTGTCCAAGTTACTTCCAAAGCTTTTCGATGGAGGGCACAAGGTGCTTATTTTCAGTCAAATGGTCCGAGTGTTAGATTTGCTCCAGGAACTTTTGCAGTTAATGCATTACAAATACGAGAGGCTTGATGGATCAACTTCTGCCTCGGCAAGGAATGCTGCCGTAGACCGATTTAGGAGGGCCTCTTTCCAGAGGTTTGTGATGCTACTCTCTACCCGTGCTGGAGGTGAGATTCTGCGTGCACAGCACATGTATTAGCATTTCATTAACACTTACACTTGCTGCCACTTTGTGTACAGGACTTGGATTAAACTTGACCGCTGCAGATACAGTAATTATCTTTGACAGTGACTGGAATCCACAAAATGATTTACAAGGTGAGCTTCTTCCTCTTAATACTTAGATTTCTTTATCAGGATTGCTGTTGACTCAATTGTGACTTTCAGCTATGGCGAGGGCGCACAGGATTGGGCAGACGCGATCAGTTCGCGTATATCGACTCTTGACAGCGAAGACATATGAAATGCACATGTTCCATAGTGCCAGTCTAAAGCTTGGTCTTGATAGAGCTGTTTTGGCTCACCAGAGACAAGGCGAGGAGTCTAAGGGTGGTAGGAAATCAAAGGCTGAAAAAGAGGAACAGGCAAAAGAGATTGATGAGCTGTTGAAGAAAGGCGCTTACGATGTGTTCAGAGATGACGATGATAAAGAAGCACAGAAGTTCATGGACACGGACATTGACCAATTGCTTGAGCAGAGCTCTCGTAAAGTCACTTACGGTGAGAATGCCACATCATCCTTGAGTAGCGGACTTGGAAGTTTCAGCAAGGCTTCGTTTGTGACTACCACCGGAGATGGCGATGAAAAAGACGTGGACTTGGATGACCCGGATTTCTGGCAAAAGGCTGTTGGTCTAGAAGCTCCACCGGAAGACATGGATCCTGACATGGCATTAATTATTAACGATGGAACGAAGAGATCTCGCAAGCAAGTCGAGGTATATGATCCACACTTTGCTATAATAGAAGCAGAGAGAATGGAAAAGGAAAGACTGGCAAAAGAAGCTCAAGAAGAACAAGAGAGAAAAGACTTGATCAAACTGGAGAGGATGTTGCGCAAAGATGCCGAGCGTGTGAGTTCTACTGGTTAAGCTTGCTGTTCTATTCAACGTGTTTTGACTCATTTGTCTTTCACTGAATCTACAGGAAGAAAGAGAGAAGCTCAAGAAGGAGCAAGAAGCAGAAACGAAGGATGAAGACCCGATCGACCGCGAAAAGAAGCAAAAGGAAAGAGATGAAAAGGCTGCGGAGAAAGCTAAGGCAGCGAAAGCACTCAAGGCAGAACGAGAAAGGACTGCCAAAGAGGTCAAGATCTTCTACAATGAACGTAAAACCGACAGAAAACGAGCTTTGAAGCGAGCAGAGCATGAGGATCCCGTATATGAAAGAGTCAAGCAAGCGTGGGACACCACGCAACGAAATAGAGCCGTGAATGCTCTTCTGCGGTTTGGTTTTGGTAGATTCTGCAAGATGCGCTGGGAATCCAACTTCACGAGTCTGCCCATTCAAGATATCGAAGTATTTGCGAGATCCTGTAAGTATTGATACAGTTGCCTCTTTATCGTCTTTCGTCTCTGCTGACCATTGGTTTGACGCATCATTAGATGTGTACCATCTTGGCTTACAGGCTGCATCAGCCCTTATGACTAACATAGGGAATGATGTCACCAACGATGAAATGGACCTTGAGGTGAAACGAAGTTTGCATAATATTCTGGGCCCTGTAGTAGCGACAGGGAGAGACTTTGATTGGATAGTTCAGGCCATTCTTGGCTCGTTGTGCATGCAGTACGTGTCTCTATTTTGCTCCTTCCTGCTGCTTATTAACCATTCGTGCTGACTCTGCTCGTCTCTACTTTCCAGCCTTCGCACAAAGTCTCACGAAGCCCATGTCAGACTTCCTCTCTGTTTGGTCGAACCCGAATATGTGTCGTTTTTAGGAGCAGGATTCGGAGCGGTCCGTTGCCTCCATCGCATTTCATTTTTGGCACGTCTGAACAGTTTGATCGAAGAAGCGACGGACAGAGTTATCGACGGTGAGCATTAGAGTGTTACGACATGCCCAAAGCCGTTTATTAATGTCTAACCCATCAACTCCTCATATTGCAACGCACTATCCAGACCTGGGGCAAGATGAGATGGGTCGACGTGGCTGTCCAGAACGTTCTCATCTAGATTTGGACTTGAAGGCACGGCATCTATCAACAGAGGAACTTATGCATGCGCTCGGAGCTCACATGCAACCAAATGGGATCCAAAGTCTTGCCTCAAAGCCATTTCTCGAGTACGCACCCTGGTGGGACAAAAGCTGTGATATCGGGCTTGTTGTGGGGACTTTCATTCATGGGCTTGGTAACTACGAAGCTATGAGACATGACGAAGATTTGCCCTTCATCAATCGGATCAAATACTATGTGAATGAATGCGATGCGACGGAAGCAGAATCTTTCCGCCGGATAGATCAAAGTGCGCATGCTGTTCGAAAAGTGTTTGACAACAATCTTGACACTCTTAGAGCCAAATTCCACCAGCAAACAACCGCCGCTGTCGCAGCTGTAATTGCGTCGAGCAAAAGTGATGCGCCGGCCTCTAAAACTGGGTATGTCTTGCAGAAACAAAAATTGGACGACGATGATGTGATCACAGTACCCCGTTTGAAGTTAGCTGCAGTCAAAGCATTCCGTAAGCCATGCGATCCCCTATCCAATACTCCTGTTGTGAGCGACCGAGCTGGCAAAGGGCCTGGAGGGCGCGAATTATCAGTGCCGTATTGCCCCTTGCCACTGCCCGATTCAAAACATCTCGATCACCTCCTCCTTAGAGTTGTCAACTCCATTGAAGAATCAAAGATTCGAGGTGAAGCATCGAATGGAATCTCGCGTCGTGACCAAGTTAGCTTGACGTCAAATGAAAGTCTTTGGCGTCAGGACATACAAACTCATCTCGACCGCTCTCTCTTTGATGGATGCATCATGACCCTAGATAAGAAAAAGCCCCCAGATAATGACTCGGACTATTTCAATGGTGCCGTGAGTAAGGAATTAGCCAATGTAGCTGTTGGCGCAGACTCTTCGAGATATGAACGAGGAGCCTGCGTCCCAATGGTCATCACAAGATTTGGCCTCGGCGCTGTTCTTCATGCAGATGATTCTGTTATCGATGTAGTTTCCAAGACACCATTGAAGAAGCCAAAGAAAGAAATTGTTGTAGAAAGCGACAAATCTATATCCAACGAAACCAATGATTCTGAATCTCCGAAAACAACAGATCCTTCTCCCGAACAAAACACAGATAACTCTTCAGAAATAGTCAAAGCCGAAACTCCAGTGCCGCAGAATCTTCCAGCGTGGCAGTATATTCTTGATGACACCCAGTTGCGCGCGTCCTTATGTGCCTCTATCATGTTTGCTGGATACCCATATTCGAACGAGTCGTACGTGAAGGCAAGTGCAGATCTATTGGACGAAATTAAAAGTCATCCATCTCTAGCATTTTTACTGGTGGCTACGAAGAACAATTTCTTCTCACTACAAGATGTAGTTGGTCAAGGATTGGACACAGCCGGGCTTGATTGGTCAGAAAAGAAGGAATCCGTCGAGCAATACTTCCAGTCGGTTCTCTTCCCCCATTGCCTACGTCTGTGTTTGATGCTCGCCGGCGAGTTGAACAAGAAGTCAACGAAGCAAGGTCCAAGTTCTCTAAATGATTTAAACTCGATTCCAGACCCCTGCCTGCCAATAGAGTGTCACTCAGAAGAAGCCATGACACGCGCCTTTGGCATTCTCCGAAGAGCTAAGTTGATGAAGGCTCTGAGGTTTATTGTGGGTGGTGGAGTTCGTTTTTCCAGTGTCAAAAGCGTCCTACACGGTCCATTACTTCGCAATCTTTCATTCGATGTCCCAGTTTGGTGGTGTCCTTGGATACACGATTTTGGATTGCTCGTGCATGCAGCTTTTTATGGACTCGAATCAACAGTGACCGAGCTGCCAGGTTTGCAAAGGCCGTATGTCGAGCAGCATATTAGAGAAGTATTCATCGAGGGGAAGAATGCGTGTCTGCCTAGATGTTTTCTTGATAAAGCAACCCCAGATGAACTTACTGCCTGGGTCCAGGCTCATGCAGAGCAATTTCCAACTCCTGTAGTTATTGAGCGGCGCCTGGCATTGCTCTGTTCGGAATTGACCAAAGGTACTGAAGTTCAATACGATAACGTTCCAATGTATGACGGCGGCGGGTGGCCATCAGCAACGTCATCAAGTGGATTCATTGGTGATACAAGAGCAGCGGGTAGTGGATCATGTCTGCTTGTTGATCTGGAAAGGAGAGAGTAATCATGTTGAATTAATAGTAGAGTATATAATGATTCGACCATAGTGAATACATGGCCTAATACATGCGAGAGACGGCGAGAGAGACGAAGAAAAGCAATGCAATATAGAAAAGCAATGCAAGCTGTTTGTGCTATTAACCCAAGCAAATGTAAAATAATTGATTTGTTTCCCACCAGAGTACCCGTAGCGCTTTGAGTAATATGAGCTGTTGCAACTCATCTGCTAGATCAACATTTGCCGCGGTAAACTTTTGACCAGGCTGTTGTATTTGTTCTCGCGCAGTAGCAATTGCTATTGCTTTCTATCTAATGCTTTGATGTTGTCAAAACAAGCTTCTGCAATTTCTTCATCGACAATTACAGCAGGTGTCATCTGTCGAATTACTTATCCGGCAATTTTTGTAATACCCGAAGCCAATGCTTTGGTTGCTGAAACGAATTGTATTGGTTACAAGTTCAAGTAATAAACAATAGTAGCATTTATCGCCGGATCATATATGCCAACCCATCTGGTTTTTGGTGCTTGTAGTCCTGCAGCAGCTCAGCTTCTGGTCTATGAGCCACCGCAACCATTTGAATCCACAGTTCATATCATGCCGGTTGCCGAACTCCGTGATCTCTCCGAATCATAATATGCAGCTTGTTCGTTGATTGCTGAGTCTTCCAATCATCCAGACTTGTTTGAATGTTAGCATCAGTCTATCCATTGCGATGTCGGCTCGCCTCTCCAGCTACTGGAAGCCACAGTGAACGAAATCACATTCTCCAGAAAGGTCTCTCTTTGTGGCCGGGCCGCTGACATAGTCCTGTGGGTGCGTCTGCATGCAACATCGGAAGGACACGAAGCCTCGGGCCTCCAAAATGAGGGTGACAAGCCCGGAGCTGATGCAGATGATGGGCGGATCAATTGCGGCGGTGGAGCGGTATGATATTGAAGATGTTATGACGAGCTGATGTTGCCCGTCGAGATCGGGAGATAGAGGGCGAAGCCTACTGGTATCGCATGGTATCGCATGGTACCGTACCCATGTACAACTAAAAGTTCAACTTAAGTATATTACCCTAATATAGTAGATAGATGATACCTTTATGTGTCGTAGGTTCATAATATATCTGCGTTTATCCGCATTTATCCGCAATCTGTCTGCATGTGTCTGCATTTATCCGCATTATGCA
>JALLPI010000866.1:0-13957 GCA_036939935.1 Cyclotella atomus
GAAGTAGGGCGATTTACGTGACAAAATAGCGCGTCAAAGTAATTAATGACTGGTACATCCCATAGATATCCAGGTTAGAATCACATTTGTTTCGCTTGTGATGCTTAGCGCAAATCCAACTCTTACCACATATCTTATTACATCATCTGATCTGAGGGTTCAAAATTTCTTCGTGTTTTCATTTGTAGAGGAAGATTTCTGTTAGTTCTGCTTTTATTTTTATCTTCTACTAGCATCCATTGTGTTCTGGCTAGCCCTTCCTGATCCCAGTACATGCCATGTGGGTTTGCTACTGATGAAAGTGCCCATACTGAATACCATTATAAAACGAGCTCAAGCATCTAGTCTATATTTTGGGTACCAAAGTACCTACCCATCAAGCCAGCCATGTTGCCTGATTTGTTTACTTATACCCACATACACTAGTGATATTCTTGGAATATCTTTGTTTACTTAGACTTGTCCTCAAACAGAAACATGAAGTCTATGTGGACCAGCAAGTGTACATCCATGACCTAATTAAGGAAAATCCTTTTTTCTTTCATCTTCTACTCATCACGACAATCTTCTATACCTCTTCAGAATGATGACACTTTAACTTTATCATGGTAGATAGGCCAATGTGTACTCAAATTCAACAATAAACCATAACCATATAAATATTTCATTACACAGACGAGTATTCTCCTTTAGGGGAAAATGTGAGGACAACAAAAAACAGCATTCGGAACTTGAAAAATGCTGCACTTGTCTTCAAGTACACACAAAAACATGTAAGTATGTAGACCAGCAGGAATGCATCCCATAGATAGCCAAGGTAGAATCACATTTGCTGCTGCTTGTAATTGCCAGTGAACTGCTGTCAGTTTCCAGTAACTACCAACATACAAGGATTACCACATTCTTTCTAGAATTAACATTAACAACTTTTATAAATACTGTACCTTTTTACATCTCCTCTGAGAGTTAGAAACTTCTTTGAAAAAGAGGATTTTTCTGTTCTGCTTTTATCTTCTTCTGGTTAGCCCTTCCCGATCCCATTACGTGCCATGTGGCTTTCCTACTGATGAAAGTACCCGTATTGATTACCATAAGCTAAAAGGTTTACTAAAAGGAGCTCATATATATTTTATATTTCGGGTAACAAAGAACCTTCCCGTCAAGCTATAAGCTATGTTGCCTGATCTATATACTTATACCCACATACACAAGTGATACTCTGGGAATATGTTTCTTCCCAATTTTAACAAAGGAGTACTTAGACATGTCCTCAAACAGAAACCAGAAACATGAACAAGCAGAAGGTGTATGGACCAGCAAGGGTACATCCCATAGCCAGGGTTGACTGTGATGATTGTCATTGCCAACTGCTGTCAGTTTCGATTAGTGTCAATACCACTTTAATACTACATTCCGGATCATAATCAACTAACTGATCTGAGGATTGAGTGGGGATTCCTTTGTTATCTAAGGAAAGTATCTTTTCTTTTTATCTTTTGCTTATTATGATAATCTTTGATGCTTGTTAAGATAACACTTTTTCACTGTGGACATGACAATGTGTATTTATACAACCACAAACCATGACCATGTAAATATTCCATTAGACAGACAGATATTCTGCTTTAGAGAAAAATGTGATGACAACCAAAAAACAGCATTCTCACACTTCTCAACATCTTGACCAGATGGTCTGCTCCCTTTACTGTAGTAGGCTTAGTGCCTTCATTATTCTTAGCGCCTTCATTATTTCGAGTAGCTAGGTCATCACCCTTGCCTTTTGGGGTGCTGTGATGGGTGATAGTGTATTATTATGATTAAGATAGTGTACATTATTTGTGCCCACGTGACATGATATTGCTTTATTAACAATTTTTCTTGACACATAAGAGGAGAAAGGGGAAGAGGGGAGAGGAGAAAGGTTTTGGCGGCGGTACCTTTAGAAAAGATACCTTGAGGTACCTCCCGTGTTTTTATTATGTGATTTGAGTAAATACTAGAAGCGTGACAGGTGATATCTCGCCCATTTCTTCCTTCTTTCCTTTTTTTCCTTTGCTTCCTCCTCCCTCACCATCACACATCACCACAAATCAGCCACCGCCACTCAGATCACAAAACCAACAGCAACAATGGCCACCACCAACGCCTCCAACAAGTCCTCCATTGATGACATCCTAAAGAAACTCGACAGCTCATTGGGCACGGTTCGCAGCACAATTGATGAGCACAAATCTTTATGTGGGCAAAATGATGATGTTGTTTGCAAAAGTCATGATGGTGAAGAGATTGAAGACAAGGAGAACAGCAGCCGTGCCGCTCCCAACATCGCGTCTACAAAACCAGCACTCTTTGATCTCTCAGAACAAAAGAAGGAAATGGACAAACTTCGCACTTTTTCAATCCAACTCCGGCTAATGCACAAAAAGGGACGTCCAGCAAACCAAAAGGCTGGCACAATTGATTCTTTCCCCAACATATCAGGAAGCCGACTTAACAGCTGCTCCATGGAAAGCTCATGTCTTAAGACCACAACCCGCAGTGTAGATGCCTCCGCCGTCACCTATCGGGTGTCAAATTGTCGTTATCTCACTAGCACCTCTACCGTTGGCAATTCCGTCTCTTCAGAAGAAACTGCACACGAAGAAGTTGTCAAGAATGCACTTCGTATGGCCTTAGCTAGCACTAAGATTCAATCTGTATTCAAGGGATCTAAAGTGAGGAGAAACATGAATGAAGGGAAGGTCAAGGTGGCCAAGGCTGAGAAGATTGCAAATTCGTGGAGATGCTTTGTGGCTAGGCGTTTGTTGGCTATCAAGAAGGCAGAGATGTCAGCTGCTACCTCCATCCAGGCTTGTTGGAGGGCTCATGCCGCATTGAAGAAGTATCGACAAGTGAGATGCAAAGTGATGAAATGTCAGGCATCGATTCGAATGTGGTTGAGTTTGAGACGTCTCAGTATTCTAAGCCAGGAGGTTTCTTGCTCTTTGCAGAGGTACAGCAACCAACTTGGCGTTGAGCCGACTGCGGTGGATGCAACTCTTACTCAGCCATTGATCAAAATCCAACAGCAATTGAATGCATTCGCAAGACTCGAATCGAAATGGGGTGTACTTGCAATAACCAGATGCGAGTTCAAGACAAAAGAAGAGCGTATTTTGGAGGATGGGACAGCCACTAAACTTTCATCTTGGTGGAGGAGAGTGCACTATCAGGCTGTGTACAAGAAGGCTATTCGAGGTATGTGCAAATGAAAATACTCTTAGTTTACACAATATAATCTTCTCATCTTACAACTGCCCTTACTCGAATTGGATAGACGTCATTGTTTGCCAATCGATTGTCAGACGCACTCTGGACACAATCAAGGTAGTGCACCTATGGAACGAGTATCGCAGCGAGTGTGCAGCTATTTTGATTCAAGCCAATTGCAGATCATTTCTCGCAACAAATCATTACCATCGAATTAAAGCCCGCATTATTGTGATTCAATCTGCTGCGAGGATGATGCTGGCTGCAAAGCGTTGGAAGATGCTTAGGAATGAGATACTTTCGGCCTTCGCTAGGTTTCAATCTCAAGGTGAATACACACTTACTGCAAAAAGTACGTGCTTTGAACTAGTTCTATATACGAAATCCACTGGATATTCTTACTCATATTCTGTACTGCTCATGCTTCTGCAGATGTTGCAGTCTGTCAAGCAGTTGTTCAAAGTTGTTCAGCAGGAAAAGTCAAGCGTAGAAATTCGTCAGAAAGCACCTTGGCTACAATTACTTCTACATCTGAGGGTTTTTTTTTTGCCCAAAAGCAACTCAGTAACAATTACAAGCAACGAGATTTCAATATTGTGTAATCAAATCATGACCAAGCCTGGTGGAACCAGTCACGATTTTGCCATGATTTACATGTCGATGGTATCGCCGGAGGCAGATGTGGAAGCTATTTATTTGCATTCTTGTTCGGAAGAGAGTTAGATTTCGTGGATTTGCAATGTTGCTATGGTAGGTGCACGGGTGCTTGTAATGTTCAGTCTGCATCTATATGCTATTTGAGTTAAGTGTGTAATTAGCGAAGTCCAAATGAAAACAATAGCAACACAGTGACTCTCTAGGGAGAGTATTGACTATTTGATAACTCTTATTGTACAGAGATATCAGGTGTGGTATTCTGTTGATCACACTGCCTAGGTGCCTGAGTTGCTATTGTTGCATGGTTGAACATAGTACCATTTTCTCTTGCAAGTGCTACTATTATGTTAACCTATTAATTGCTCTAGCAGTAGCAATCGTTTCTAATAACCTAGTTCCTCCCAAACACCATCTAAATACGCAGAAATTTCTCTAGCACTAGCTCTTTCTTCAATATTGTACACACATGCCATGTCATAAGCCTTCTTCAGTGCCCGTAACACTGGATCTTTGCTCTTCAGTATTTTCTCATCAATCTCCGGCTTTTTACCTTCAATAATGTACCGTCGAACCAAGTCGGTGTGCTTATCGGACAAGTCTCTCCATACCCTTTTGCCAGTCAAAAGGTAGTACATCAAGGATCCCAGAGCCCATACATCAGCGGCAGCATTTTGAGGTTTGTAGGCATATTCCTCTGGAGATCGAAACACTTTGTCATTGGCTTTCCGTGAATTTACGTACGGGCAAGTCTCACCAGTACTTTGATGCTTGGTTAAAAATTGCCCCTTGTTAAAATCACCCAGTTGCAATCCCCCATCCTCAGTCACCAAATACTGCTGCTCCTTCAAATCACCATGAGTCACAGAGGGAATACCATCGCCATCAATATCATGCAAGTCTCGCAACCCTCTTGCCATCTCGACAGCATATCTTAAAATTTGTTTCGATGATATCTCCAACAAGCCCTTACGTCGTTTACGCAAGTTGGAACTTAGTGTGCCTCCAGCCACGTAAGGTAACACCAGAGCAAAGCCACAGTAGCCATAGATTGGAAAGATGTACGGTGATGCAGTCAATCGTTCTTGTATCACGGCATCTTGCCGTACAATTTGATAATTGTGGGGTGTATAAGGCTTGGTTTCCAGTGACAGAATCTTGATGGCAAATTCTTTCGTTAATTCTGATACAGAAGTGAGGTTGCCATCTTCATCTCGTTCCGTGATGACATCATGATATGTCTCATGGGTTACGTAATGAAATAGATCATTGAAGCCGCCAGAATCAATGTATTCCAAGTCGCCAGTTCGAAAGTTGGTATGAAAGTCTAGCTCGTGGAGGTAATTGCACACTGGATGATGGGTAGTTTGCCATTCATGCATTGGGATGCAATCATCTTCTGATTCGTTGGAATCCTCGTTGGAGTTGGACAAATCTAAATTGTCTTACGAGAAATGAATCGTTTGGAATTTGAGTAAGAGATAGTTTGAATATTAAACCAATTTATTTCATACAAGATCAGCGAAAAGTAGTTCAAAGCAGTGCCTCCGGTAACCTTGGAAGCAAAAGCAGCAGCCGTAAACAAACACCAAATCACCCAATACTTCCATTGCAATCAATTTTTATGATGTCGCCCGGAGATCACAACATTAAGTGATTTAACACCAGCACAGCAGCAGCAACGCAGCCAGCAGCAGCAAGTAAGGTATAAACTAACCTTGATGTGCCGTCGATTGTATCCCCTCTCGCAACTGGGGCAAGTCAGAGTTATCAACCCTCAACTTCTCTAAAACATCACCAAGCGCACCAGACCCACCAAGTCTGGCCCGTCTACCCAAATCTTCCGTCTCATCCCTCGACCAATCATCCAAACTAACAGACCGTGCAGCACTCCTTTTCCGTCTCCTTGACCTATCGTCTAAACGAGGAGCAAACTCTGCAGCATAAATAATGTCACTGGCATACTGATCGGCAGCATGATGGTGCCTCAGGATAGATAAATCCCATAAATGAGTGACGACGCCTCCAATTAGTGGACCGACGAGGAGCCAAACAGTGTTACCTCTTCGTCGTTGTCTTCTTGGTGATGGTAATGGGTCGAGATGTTTAATGATTGGTGGACACATCGTGTGACGTGTGGCTCGTTTTGATAACAAGAGATTCAACGCATTGTTCTCGAAGTGAATCTTCTAGATTGAATTCATTAATGGTGCAGTGACAATACTTGCAAACTGACCATTACATTGCTTCGTTGTCCGATATCTAGTCAACATGAGACGAGGCATGAATAAGGCACTCTCACAAGATTGGCATTGGCACTTCGTCAGCCGATAAATTTCTCAGAATTGATCGTGGAAGTCGAGTTGAAGCCAGATAGTCGATACTATGACTAGTTCGGTATTGAGTTGACGATTGTTGTTAGACTTTGGACATATAGTTTTGCTCCATCCAATTGTACCGAACAAGACGAAACCCGAGGACTATGAACAAACATCATGCTGTGCACTTGCTTTCAAGAACTTCCAACTCTATTATATTCAATGGTTCACAGTATTGGTATCCCATAGTCATAACGATTAATGATACTTCACAGTACATATACTAGTACACATGTGGTAGATTTGAGGAAATACTAAACCAAACTGATTTGATCATACTGTGACTGTGAAACTGGAATATTCGTGCTGTGGCCTTGGATTGCCACAATATTTTGTTGTGTGCTGATCATTTTGGTTTTTTATGGGATTTAGACAAAGATCGATATAAGATCACTACTTATGACTCCTGGCTCTTCGAGGGGTAGACGTATGAGATGGCAGTACCTCATATACTGATAGATGTAGCAGTCGATGAGGTACACGTTGACAGCTATTTATATTATCATCAATCCGCAATACCACACACACAGACATTTAATCACACGACATACAAATGAAACTCTTGCCTCGCTTCTAATCCATCTAGCATCAACGTATTCAATGCACAATTCAACGACATGGGCTACCAAATCCCTGAGATGGAATACACTTCTCAGTACTCAGCCTTTTGTGAATGGGATCTACATTCTCCTTCTCACTTCCATTTGAATCCACTCTTGACAACCCACGGCGTGCTGCTGGAGCGATGGGTGAAACTCCAAGACGAAAAGGCACAACACCTCGGACAGCCATTGGTCTCGCTGGAAACCCGTCTGCGATATCGGGTGCTTTGCCATCCTCAATAGACTTGAATCCAATGTCACCTAAAGCGTTAGCATGCGGAAGAAGCGTATCACCTTTTGACTTGGGCACCAAATCATCTTCATTCTTCTCATCAAATGGAATGTTCCATCTACCATCCGCCTCCTCCTCTCCTGCAGAATCATCTTCGTCCCGAGATGAATCTTGCCTCAAAAAGCTAAGACCGAGACTACTAAAACTGATTTGACTTTCGGCATCACATGAATCATCCGATACTTCGTTTGCACTCTTGGCGGTTTCACTTGTTACTTTCTGTTGCACGTACTGATGCAGAGCAGTGTTGCGATCAACATATGGTGTAGACGAATCGATGGCCTCTAATGCAGCAATCCTACGGTCTTTGGCGGCGATAATTTCATCTTTCTTTGAGATGTTGGTCTCGAGCTGCACGAGAGTGAAGGATTGGCAGGTGGATTGAAACACGCAAAGTGTAAGAGGAAATGATACTGTACAATGAACTATCACGTACCTGCTTGATGTAGCCAACCAACTCCTGCACCTCTTCGTCACTGTATTGTTTTGCCATGGTTGTCGGTGCGTCGGCTGTGAGGCGTTGACCGAGTGAAGATGGCGCAGAGCAAAGCAAAGCCGCAAAAAATGGGCATGATTGAAGATAGGTTTTCACATGATTGAGCTGGAAATTTCGATACTTGACAAATTTTGAACGAAAACATGAACATGTGCATGATCATTCAAAAGGAGAAAAGTTCAAGTTGCGATCTGAAAACAATAGGTCCGTTAAGTACCGTCGGTACCACAATTTCAGGTTCAATGAAGTTAGTTATCGATTAAAGACACGCTTTCTTCTTGTGTCTTCTGCTTTGGACTCGTTTCGTTTTCATCTGTAAAATGCGGCAGCATTGATAATTGAAATGGAATCCAATTGACTGCGATATTCATATTCATATGCAATATTGTCCTCTACGTGAGTTCGTAATGATTCATTACATGAATGCATTCGAATCAAAGGGCTGCCCAGGACGCCATCCTAATCCAGTCATTGCAATCCTCATCATCCCCTGTGTAGTACTCCAGCAGCCATGTGGTGTATTCTCTTTTGGAAAGCTTCTGAGAACCAAGGTTCTCTTTGCACCCGAAGGGTGTACGGCGAGAACTATGATCACAAGATCTCCTCTCTCCTGATACCGTTTCATTTCCTCAATCGCGTCTTCAGTAAAGTGTTTGCCTTCGCCAGAATCAACGAACTTGGAGATTTGCACAAACTGGCTGGAAGGCGGAGCATTTTTGAAATCAATTACCATGGCTGTATCGTGAATGTCTATACCTAAGTAAGCATTTTGGTAAATCAGTTCAGTAACACAGTGCAATGTAATAAAAAGGTTGCATTCGCGCACCTTCCACCACAGACCAAACCAATAGTTTGAATCCATCTCGTTTATGGATCTCTTCAGCAATCTTTGAAATGTCAAGGGCTTGATTTGTTGCTACGTCCTTTTGATTATCAGGTACGCCAACGATTCTTTCAAACATTACGCATGAACGCTTGTGACCCCTTTTCCAGTGAGCTGATTGACAATCCTTCGAACCTAAGAATAATAAACAGAGATCAGATGTGCACCATACTCAGACTAGACACAAACATTTCTTACAGTAGGTTGCGTCTTTGCAACGTGAACATCTTTTGATTGTATTGATCTCAAGAACTTTACGACAATTGTGACATTTCTGTTTCATCTCATCATCGACAAAGAAGTAAATCATATCATAGATTTTCATCGCTTTGTCGTTGCCTTGAATGGCACTCGACACTTCTGTAGTGGCTATGGAGTTTGCCAGATCTTTTCGAAGATTTTCAGTGATCTTCTCTGAAGACTTTGGAAATGTAGATGCTATTGTTGCACTGTATATAGTCGTACAAACTGTCCGTTTGTTTGAGCCAGCTAAACAATCGATGTTTTAACAATGAAACTCACCCTCGAACAACGTTTGCTAGGTCTTGAAGGCCATCTTCTGAACCCAACGTCTTGCAAGAGACTAACAACTTCAGTGCCATCTCAAAGAAACCACTTTTGATAGCTACAGCATACCTACTATCATCTGGAACGGGATCACGGTCAGCCAAGTTAGATTGGCCATGAAGCAAACGGTACATGACAGATGGGAGATGATCGGCGTCAACTTTATCTGATACGTGCATTCCCAACCCAATAACTCCTTCAATTACATCAGAGCCGATACATCCGGCGGCCGAAAAAAGGTGGAGNGTGCATTCCCAACCCAATAACTCCTTCAATTACATCAGAGCCGATACATCCGGCGGCCGAAAAAAGGTGGAGAAGGTAGTAACAGATGTGTTTGGTAGTAGCTTCTGCTGGATCTCCAAGGAGATCAACAAGACCACGCATGAATGAAATGCTGCAGTTCGGATCATGTGACCCACACACTACAGGGGTCACGCCAATGTCATATATCTTTTTGCTTTGCTCACCAATGAAGCGATCTCCGACACCTTTTTCATTGGTAATCATAGACATGTGCATTTGGATTATTTCCAATGCAGCATGACATGTGGGTCCCCCTAACATCAGCTTTGGTGCTAGTTCATCTTTCATGATATCTGGGCGATACTTCTCAAAGAATAGAGTCTGAATCAAAATGCACATCAGCCTTCCGTCTTCGTACTGCAGCAGCACATTCTTGGCTTCACTGTTCATCATAACCAAGTTTTGCACAAACCTGACGAAGAAAGAATAGGACTGGTACCAAAAGAACTTTGATTTGAAGAACTCCCTCGTTTCATTGTCGCACATGCACTTCACCAAGGGGCCAATGTTCTCAGCGATCTCAATGCAAACAGGATCGTCTATATTATCCTGAGGTGTACGTTTCCCACTCATTACATCTCGAATAACATATTGAGACAAACATCCAATGTATTCGACTGGTGATACCACAGTAGTCGTTGCAACTAGAACTTGTGAGAACTCTTTCTCACCGCATTGCTTTAATATGTCTAAAATGATTTGAATTAGACCACCCTCGACAAGTTTGGTGCGATACGCCAACTCCTCGCGTGTTTCGAGGGCATTCACTGCCCTCATAGTCAAGTCATCGCCGCAACTGACACTTTCAAGTACTGGCTCAATTGGAAGGGAGGTCATAGTTTCGAGGTACTTTAGCAACTCTTTATCTTCAATATGAGCATGGGCTCTCTCAAACTCAACATCTTGAATCTCAGCAGCAGGATTCGAAGGTCTATTGACTACTAGATTCCTCGTCTCTTTGGCTGAGTTTGAAAAGATTTCCTTCCAACTTGACATACCGCCTTCAACTTCACACAAGTCGATTCCATTCAATGAGATAATCGCATCACCAACTTGGAGGGGAGAAGACTCAATTCGTTTGCTTACAACCACGCAGTTTGAGTTGACATCTGAAATGCTAACGCCCAGAGAAGTGCCAGGAGGGTATGTAATTAGTATGTANCACGCAGTTTGAGTTGACATCTGAAATGCTAACGCCCAGAGAAGTGCCAGGAGGGAGTGACAGCTGTAATTCTGTGTTGGATGTAGCTGACATTATTTTGGAGTAGCCTACTTACTATAAATAGCTGAAGATTAAGTCAGAATAAAACACTGCCCATCACACAAGAAACAAGAACAGTAGTTGTACCCTTTTCATCCGTCGTTCGTGTATCGGCAGTGCTCTCACCGTCTCCATTGGGATTACAACTAGCCACGGCCAATTTGTAGACGGCAACAAATAATAGAAACACCCAAAACAAGAACAGTAGCGAATAGCAGCAGCAGCAGCAGCAGCAAATTACCTATTACATACCCCGATCAATTTATCTCAATCAAGAGACGAAACAAGAACAGTATTTAGATCAACTTCTTCCCAAAATTGATCTTCTCTAGTCAACAAAAAAGTTCTTCGTTCTTCCGATTTTCTAGAGAGAGAGAATAATTGAACTTACTCTAGCTGAAACTGAAAATAAAATAGGGCGATAAGCTGCAAGCTGCCACACGAGAGCGTCTCTGGGTAGTAAAATAGAGGGAGGACGAGCTTCGTTCCGTCAGAGGTGTGTTGTTGCTGTTTGTCGACTTGTCGAGGGGAGAGGAAATGATGGGTGAAGGATCTCGCGCCATGATTTATGATATTTAACTATAAAGGTAATAGATAAGTAATTAGAATGTAATTACCGTGGCTGATAGAGGCGGAAGAGAAATCTTCTGTCATCTGCCATTCACAACATCATTCCAAACGCTCTCCAAATACAAAGCAACGTCCATAGCGCTCGCTCTCTCCTCCGGTTTATACTTTGTACATATTTCATAAACATGCAACAATGCCGCATCCACCGGATCCTTACTCTTCAATATCCTTTTGTCAACCTTGGGTTTTATACCCTGTACAATCCACCCTCTTGCCTTCTTCATTCCATGCTTATCCTGATAGCCCTCCCACACTCTTTGTCTGGTGAGTAAATAATAAAATAAGGAGCCCAATGCAAACACGTCTGTTGCTGCAGTTTGTTGTATATTCTTATATTCTTCTGGTGATCGAAAGACTTTATCGTTGTAAGAGGAGGAGGGTGGTCTGTATGTGCATGGTTTGGATGTTGTAGATGATTTGGATAGGAATTGTCCTGCAGAGGAATTTGTTGTAAAGGGATGCGAAGATTAATTATGTCAGATACCGTTGACAAAGTTGACTCGAACTGCATACAAATCAACACAACAGATACTAACCCTTATTAAAATCACCAAGCATCAACCTCCCATCCTCCCCAAACAAATACTGATGCTCCTTCAAATCACCATGCGTCACACTCGGAACTCCATCTCCATCCACATTATGCAAATCTCTCAATGCCCTCGCTGCATCCAATGCAAATTGCAATCTCTCACGTGAAGTCAATTCCACCTCACCATTCCTCCAAGAACGTAACAAGTCATCCAATGTACCACCCGTTAGAAATGGCACGGTCATGACAAAGCCGCAATATCCATAAATGGGGTATACATACTGAGAAAAGGTGAGGCGTTCCAAAGTCACGGAGTCTTGTCGAACCACACCGAATTTATGCTGTGTATAGTCTTTTTCATACAGTAAAATCTTGAGTGCCAGTGATTGACTACTTACTGTAGAAGAAGTGGCATTGACATAATGCTCGGTGTAATGATAGAGGTCGTTAAACCCCCCATAGGTAATATGCACAACATCTTCATTGTTGCCAAGCTTGGCAAAGAAATCCATCTCATGGATGGAATTGCAAACGGGAAAGACGTGATCTTGCCAAGAATGCATGGAGATGCATTCTCCATCGTCGGGGCTTTCGTGACGATGGTATCGATCCTCGTCGTATTCTAATTTTGGTAGGTCTATACCGTCATCATTATTGCTGGCAGTCCAGGAGGAGTCGTCTAAGTGCACACTGCGCTTGTGTCGAAGGAGTTGAGGGGCGATTTCGGCGGCGTAGATGTAGTCTGCGGCGATGTCGCTGTGGTAGACGGCGTGTGAATATCGATTGTTGTGGAGGAGCGATATATCGTAGAGATGGGTGAGGATGCCGCCGATGAGTGGACATAATATGAGGATGTAGCTTATGTTGGGTCGTTTGCGTTTTTGTCGTTGTGGTGTTTGTGTTGTTGATGGTAGACGCATCATCTCACAGTTGATTGGTAGCTTGATTATTGCATCCTTGAATTGCATCTATTGAATCTGAGACTTGATTCTATTGATCATCATCTCTTGCCATTGTTGAATGTGAGGTGTGTGGTGCGATGACATCGGGTTCGTTTCTGAACTTTTGGCATGATAATTCGGCATTTTCGTTATCATTTAAAAGAAGACACGAAAGAAAAAGCAGAGAATTTTTACTCTGTTCAGAGCAATCAAATATCTAATCAGTAACTAACAGCAGCAGGAAGGTACACGACGTATGTACCAGTAGTTATGGTATCATGGTACCATATGTACCCACGTATGACTGAAGTGCAACTTAAGTACATTACCCTATTACATTGTCGGAGTTTTTATATCCGCGTTTATCCACATTTATCCGCATTCTGTCTGCATGTGTCTGCATTTATCCGCATTATGCAGATTGTCCGCATCCGCATCTGTGTGTGTCCGCATTTTTTCCGCAATTTTGCTTCTTCTTCGGCAACGCGAGCAGCCAAGCCAATAGAAAGCCAGCAACCATGATGAGCACCGGTGGACGAAGCGTGTGCAGCTACACAAGTGGCCGCACCGGTCAAGTAAGTGGCCGTGGAGGTAGGGGCCCTCATCTAAATAACAAGACTAGTCAAAGTAATCTTTTGCAAAAAAGGTTCTATTTTACATTATATTTTACATTAGATCCGACAATGTATATTGTTGTGTACCTCCTGCTTATTGTTATTTACTTACCAACACTGTTTGAATTGTTGCGTCGCTATGAGATGATGATAAGATAGATTATAATTAGGGTAACTTATTTTAGAACCAAGCCACAGTTCAGTATGCCAGGTGCACTCAGAGCATAACTGGACACAATCCCATCGGCCCTTGGCTATTTGCGGCCGAAAAAATCAGGCATAGTTAAAGTGTCTCTCGCAAACATGAAATGCATATTGCTGAGATCCTTCGCTTCCCTCAACATGGACCACCTTGGTGTGGCAGGAGAGACAGGGTCAGGGCACAATTGGCTCGTCTACACCCCCATTTAATCAGATCATGCAGCGGTGACAAATGGCAGAAACAGTAAACATAGAACAACAACTCCCGCTCCACCAATCCCTTCTTCTCTGCAACGAACACTGCAGCAAAACAGTCAAAGGAAAGTAATACCAACAAGTAAAGGCAGTAAC
>JALLPI010000867.1:0-13940 GCA_036939935.1 Cyclotella atomus
ACAAGCCCACACACCACACACAGGGGAATATATCGTGCCCTGCGGGCACGAAAAAGGTAAAATACTTTAAATAAAAAATCCAATATATCTGTTTACCTTTCGTACTTCATTATTCTCAAAGGTAGTGTCGTTGGAAATTGTATAGTTTTACCTCTAGGTCCGTCTCAAAACAACAAGACTTTTTTCTCCTCTCTCCTCCCTAACCGCCAGCAGCAGCGCACAACCAATTCAACAATGCCAGCAGCTCAACGTCGTAAAATCTTTCCCCATCTCGACAAAGAGAAACCCCCCACCGCCGCCGCCAACAGCACCAAACCAGATGAAGAGGAAAACTACGACAATGCCAAGACGTCCAAAAAGCATCCCTCGGCTACTCGCAATGCCAGCAAAGCCAACGGCAAAAAAGACTCGAATACTGCCACCACCAGCAACACAATAAAGAAGGAGGCACCGACGCATCACCTGCTGCCACTGCCGCTAGTCCTACTGGTCATACTTTGCTCCGGATTTCATTGGATAAGTTCCTTCAGGGACATGATGGCAACTGGTAAACCCATTTTGGACAATTTGGGCATCGTGCTCTGGGAACAGAGTGATGCTGATATCAATTTGCTGGTGAGTTTCATACCCTTCAAAATAGATTGCCATAATGCTGGTCACAACTATGAATTTTTGTTGAACCAATGTATACATCTCAACACCAAACGTGTCAACACCAAACGTGTCAACACAAACAAACCAAACAGCAATATACAAAATCAACAGCCTGGTACGATGATTCCCGCGGATGGAAATCCAAACAGGGCGGCTTATCCACCATCCTACCCGTAACCACCGACGCCAACAACATGGGAGGATTATTCGTCCGTAAACTCTCCGGAGCGGCAGGAATGGCATTCCACACTTCCAAATTGTGGCCTGTCGTATTCCAATCATTTCCTTATTATCAGGCGGGAAAAGATGGGATGATTGGTCCCAGTTGGAGTGGGGGACATTATGATCCGTTGATATTGCTGGGTATGGGTGGTGATTTGGCTTTGGGTACGTTTTATTTGGTCAAGTTGGAAGAGATTAAGAGTGCGGGTGCCGACCGGTTGGGAATGGTGTATGTATTGACGGCGGTTGTGGAGGCAATTGTGTTTGGGTTGTATGTTTTTGGTAGGAGGATGAGCAGTGGTGGGAGAATGGTGCAATCTACTAGTGATGCAGAGGCAAAAACAGATGATCCATTGGATGATCCAAAGGCACTTCCTTCGAGGATTGTAGCACGTACCGTCCTTATTGTATCGAGTTTGATGTCCATCATTTCGATTCGAGACTTGATGTTTCCCGGTACAATCTTATCGTTTATTCCGCGAGATGATATATATTTGGAATGGACTGGGGCGTTTCTTCATTCGCCACCGCCTGATACGGTGGAGTCGGATGAGCATGGGTTAGAAGCACCGTTGTATGCAGGAGACAAGTTTGTTTCGCAATTGATGGGGCTGTATGTGTTCTTATGCTGCATTATGAAATTTGCATCGGTGATTGGGTGGACAAAGGGTAGCAGATCCATGGGTAAGGGTGTGCAAAATGTAGATCGATGGGGTGTAGTGGCTTCAAGACTGATTTGGAAGACCATGGCCATGGGTGATTTGTCCATTTTGATGTTGTTGAGAATGTTCACCCCGGCAGCACAAACGGCGAGTCTGGATTTGAGATGGCATTTGATGATGGTGGCGTATGAAATGTTTATCTTGTGTAAGTCGACATTGATTTGTTACTGTAATTCTTGCTCAACATTGTTGCTCATCATATCACGTCATACTGACCAACATTTTTCAGTTTTATACGCATTTTGGTAAAGGCATTATCATAGGAGAGGTGCAAATAGAGCCATATCCAACTATATCGATAACGACAAACAATCACATGTCTAAAGTCTTGGCTCTATGTTGATCAAAAGCTGCTGCTAGCTAAATACTTATACAGCTAATCTAACTGTGCAGATAATAATTATTCGCTACTTATCTTTCTTTGACACAACTTTCATCTGAAGTATCAAACACTCCAACTCCAAGCCCCAAGAACATTTGCTTGATTTCAATTCATCACTAACATCTATTACTTCCAATCCATGTTTGTGTGCCTCAGCGAACAGTAGTGCATGAGAGTCTGGACATCTCACTTGAAGACATAGATAGATCAAGGTTGACTTCTCTGCTGTTGTCTTTTTTGATTTCTTCTTCTTCTTCCTCGCCATCTTGGATATTGTTTTCAACAGAGGGCTCACAAGTGCCGGAGCAAATACCACATCGGTGCCAATGATGGTATCAAACGAATGTGGCTCCAAATCATGCTCCGAGGCACATTTCGAGTTGCTGTTGGCGCCACAAGCTTTGATATCTGTTTTGATGTGGTCCCACCTCAATTGTCTCACGGATACACAATGTTTTGGACAAGCAGGTTGATACTTTGTACGATGGACTCCTCGCATTTGTGACTTTTGTTCATATGGAGAAATAGAATCGCCTTTGCCAATGACATTCTCATCCACATTCTCTTTCAAATTGGCCATAACCTCATATGCTTCAGTAAGAACAACCTTGGAAGACAATCCATTCGTAGCCAATATCAACCCAAGCATGCCACATCCTGCACCTATCTCCAATGTCTTACCCAATGGATGATGATTGATAGTATCATCATTACTGTCGCTCCCATACTTTTCCGTGAGGAATTGTGCCAATAGATAACTCGTTTCCCAGACTATCCCACCTGTATGTATTGCACAATTGCCATCTTGTCGTATGACGATTGTTTGATGATTGTTGATTTGATATCCTATCAGGGGTGAGTTTGCCAATTCAAAGAATATAGATGCTGCATCGTTTGTGTCGGTGGACTCGGTGCTGCCATTCAAAATTGCTTGAGCACATTCTTGGAACATCAATACGTCACTGATGCCACTGTCAGTTTTTTGGACATCACCGCCAGGTTTTGCGAGACGACTGCGTTTTCTGCCACTGTTGGCATTGGCACTATGTGATCTCTTTTTCTTTCTGTTGCTTCCTGGCATCAAGTCGTGGTATTATTGTAGTTTGTTTTGTCGACGGTCGGCCTCCCAAATTTGATAGCTCTTCTCGCTCTTAAAATTTGGCTTTTGTCTTTTTGTCATCAAAGGTCTTCTATCCGCGATCTTGAGCGACATGATTCTGGGCGGAGTACTAAAACTCGGCAATGACGTGATGTGAACTGCTCGGCTTAAGGCTGCTCAGTTGTCTCGATATTTGACACTTCACGTGAACTGAACTCTATCTGCAAAAGAACAGATAGAATCATGACCGAATCCACCGTCCTCGAAGCATCCATCCCCAATGAGAACAGTCGCGTAGTCGACTCCGCCATCCTCGACAATCCATCTCCAGTCAATCCATCAACCCTATCCACCAGCGAACGAGGAGGAGCCCCCGACACCGAATCACGCCGCGGACATCACATCACCCTCAATGATCTAAAAAAGATTATCGAGCGAGACAACAACTTTTCCGAAGTTACAGTCGAGCAAATTGAACGTGTGAGGTTGATGCACGATAAGTTTATGGAAGGCGCTGTGTTCAGTTTTAATTACAATACGCTTCTCTTGGTGGCTTCTGTGATTGCCGGACTGGGGTTGGTGTCTAATTCGACGGCTACCATCATTGCTAGTATGTTGGTTTCGCCTATTATGGGACCGGTGATTGCCTTGGGGTATGGGACCACGATTAGTGATCGGAAGATGGTTTGGTTGGCGTTGAAGAATGAGGTTATTAGTTTGGGATTTTGTATTTTGATTGGGGTTATTATTGGGGCTTGTACTGGATGGGTGAGTGGTTCTTGTATTTCGGAGATTCTTTTACAAGGTCAACACTATCCTAAGTATTGATTTTGTTTGCTTTTCAGACCGAACTTGCCGCGGATTGGCCTACTGCTGAAATGGGAACAAGGTGCACCATTCCAAATCTTTTGATTGGCATTCCCATCGGTGAGAATTCTTATGTCTAACCTACACGTTCACATATCTAGCGTACACGGATGTCCTATTTGTCGTATCTGACCAATGCAAACAAAATTACTTTCTACTTATATTTTTTTCATTACAGCATTCTTCAGTGGATTAGGTGTAGCAGTATCTCTTCTAGATGACCAAACTAATTCATTGGTACGTCGTCTCTAGAATGCATCCAAAGTCCAATAAAACACCAAGAGTTTCTCTCTAATATTCATCCCTTACATTATAAAAATCGAACATGTAGGTTGGCGTTGCCATATCCGCCTCTCTTCTCCCACCAGCAGTCAACTCGGGCATCGTCTTGATAGCATGGTACTTTGCTGACAACGAAAAGTACAAGGAGCTTGGCATATCCCACGCCGACTGGAGTGGATACGCATTTACCAGTCTAGGCCTAACCCTCGTGAATATTGTCATGATTTGGATCAGTTCCATCCTCATGTTCCGAATGAAGGAAGTGCTACCGATTGAAAAGAAGGTTTTTTGGACCGATTTGGGTATTGCACGAAAGATTTACAGGGGTAAAGCCGTACTGGCCCATCAGGCCTTTGATCCTGAAACATCAGCTCGTCCTGGGTTGGCAAAGAGGCGATCGCTTTGGAGGGTGGCTAGGGAGAATGTACCTGTTCTCAAGACTGTGTCGAGTAAGGATGAGGCTCCTGTGGCTGAATAGGAATAGTTTTCGAAGAGCGGTATTGAGATTTTGGAGATGAAGCGTTTTAGATTTAGGAGTAGTTTGCGAAAGATTTTAGAAAGTAGTTTGCGAAAGATTTTAGAAAGTGATGAAGTGCCATTGTTCTGAAATAGATGTGATGATTAAGTAGAAATGAGAGTAAAGTAGGTATAAGTAATGTTTGGTATAATATTTGGTTGCTGGATGAGGGAAAGCCATATGAATGATTCAAAACTCCTGTAGACAGTAGGGTGTACTTGCATTGTGAGCATACTGCCACTCTGTGATTCACGTTACCACAGCAGCGCATGACAGTAGGTTGAACACTCTGCAGAGGCAGTACTCACATTCTGGTGTGCATGAAGTATCTTCGGTTTGCGGGAACTCCTCCAACGGTCAAAGTCGATTGGTGAAGCAATCTTTGCATGTTCACACTTGTAGATTATTTCTCACTATTAATCATGTAAAAGTCAATGTAACCAATGTGTGCGCTATGTCTAGCTACACTGACAACCACACTCACACATATACACTTGCACACACGATGTTAAGTTGGCAACTCTTTTTTACAGTTGGTCCTTCACACATTAAAACAAAAACCTTTACTTGCATTAACAAAAGACTCAAACAGTGGATACCCAATGCATGACTGGGAATCGTTTTGATACAGCAGCACAACAACAGGTGGCAGAACCAATCACTTGCTCCAATTTCAATTGCAACATGTGAGTGATCATTACAACCACACAAGCTTTTTGGCCGCAGAACAATCAATTTCTGGTCCAATCCACGGTTTTGATCACTTGTAATTCATATTACTGGTACCACTGGGGATTGGTGGTCCTACTGTCAAGATCACTTAAGAAAAGTAGTCGTGGTCCTGGAGTAACTAATTGCTTTGTTCTGTGGACAAAATCTCAAGCTTTAGATAGTGTTTGTATTGACACTGGCTACGGTTCACAAATAGGAAGCAAGATGTGCACAAATGTCACATTTAATGAGACTTCACATTCGCAGATCACTCATAAACTCGTGTTTGTGGTCTCACAACTCACAAGTCACTTTGAACTGTGATAACGCTGACACAAAGTCTGATTCTGTGACTGGGCAACTCACGGTGCCTGGCATGCCAAGGACTTTAGTCTGTCACAGTCCCACTGTGACACTGCCATGACACCACTTCAACACGGCATCTTGAAATTGGAAAGGTGCTTATCAAAAAGAAGTCAAAGTCAAAGAGTAATTCATCATCAATCATAACTCACATTTTACTCCTTTAGCACACTGCTCCGACACCACATTCTCAAGATCCATCCCATTAAAAATATCATTTCAAACCATGCCAAATGCACATCAACTTCAAGAGGGGTACTTAGACTTACTGCTTATTTGCGATCTGCAGAACAAAAAACAAAGAAGGCAAAGGTCAGGAGGGGTCAAGATCTTGCTGTGTTTGTTCTTGTGCGAATTAGCTTTCCAACTGCTGTTAGGAGGTTGAGGCAAGGATTTGTCTCGGGCTCTTGCTTGTAAGTACTGTCACTCCTCGCTAGATGTTCAACTCAAGTGTGAATTTGTGAAGACTGAAGACATGTAAGGAAGAAATTCACTCTGTGATCACGTGAGTACGATAAGTGAAAAATACCTTTCATTTTTTCGTGAATTCGTGACCGTTTACGTTAATATTATGTCGCCGGTCCACTTCCTCTCTCCCACTCCTCACCTCATCAACCATGACGACCGCCAACTCTTCAAGAGAAGGTCAAAGAATTAGACATTAGACGCATAGAAAGAGAGGCAGGAACCCGTTGGCGACTTAGGTTGGCTACATCTAATGTGCACAAGAAAATCGCTGCATTTCGGGTGATTGTCATTGTTGACAGTATTGGCGTGCTCTTCCAATCAGGAGACCCTTTCTCTTTTTCAATCAAAGCCTTCTTCTTCACTCTACAAATACCGACACAACAAAACAAATAATGTCCGCCTCAATCATTTCCTGGTCCAACCAAACATCAGCCATGAAAGACAACACAACCATCGCACCATCCATCGCCCCCTCCTCCCCGCCTCCCACCCCCACGCCCACCGTTCTGCCCTCCACCTCCCACGCACCATCCTTCCCACCCACCTCCAAACCAAACAGCAACGCCCTCTTCTCCCGCAACGAGGGAATGACCCTCCAAGCCATCGGCTTCACACTCGGCGGCGGCCTCTGCGTCACTTTACTGGCCGTCATTGCCTTTGGCATCGCCGTCAGTCAACGGAGTACGAACATTGCCCCGAGGTGTACCGCGAGGCATCCGAATACTATTTATAGGAGCCGAAGGGACATTAATAAGGAGAAAAAGGGTAGTAATAAAGGAAGAAAGAGCTTACGGCACAGTGGTAAACAGCAAGAAATGCAGCAATTAGAATCAACACCCTCCAACCATGCAACAAATACCAATACCAAAAAGCCAAGATAACTAAATCAACAACAACAACAACAACATCCACAACAACCCCATTCAAATCAGCCAAACGAGAAGCAACAGCCTTAAAATCCACAACTTTACACACAGCCACCAAACTGGTCACCGGTCTCGACTTGGCCTCCTTAACCGCAGCGGAACGTCATCAAAAAGCTCAAGAAATGATGTTGGAGGAGAGAAAATTTCAGAAAAATGCCATGGGTCAACCTGTTTATGTTGGGAATGGGGCCAGAGTTCGTAGAGAGTCAGAACGGGTTGGTTCGTATGATAGTGCCGTGGACGGAGTGTTGACGGTAGGTACAGCAGCAGCAGCAGCAGGAGGAGGGATGATGACGAGACATCGTCAATTGTACGATGTCGATGCCGGTATACCCGTGGATGAATTTGGGAATGGGTTATCAAAGTCTGCAACACATGCTTCTGCAATACATTCAGTAAGCAATGGTATTCCAGACGAGAGAAGATATAAACAACAAGAAGGTGAAGAAGAATACTACACATCCAACAATAGCATTCACACCACCACTGATAGTAGTAATAGTATGCACCCCCAAGATCGAGGGAATCCTTTTTTAGGATGGATTCCGTGGACATTGCATTTGAGTTATGATCGAATGTTGAGGGGTATACCCGGTACGGGGACGAGGGATGGTGGTATGGGTGGAAAGCTTTTGGGGGTAAATTTGGATGCGGTTGTTTTGTTTCGTTTTCATGGTGAGTGTGTGTACAAACATGTCTAGCTGTGTGTACAGATGTACATGTGACATCGTATGGTGCGATTTGTTGGATATTGATTGTACAGTTTTGTTTTACCGTTTGTTTCCATGTCTCACTATGATTATTATCATCATCAAACCATTTATATTTTCAGATTTATGCCTCCGAGTGACAGCCACAGCAACCTTCTTTTGCGTCTGCGTCATCCTGCCCCTAAACCTCTCCGCTTGCGGCGAAACAGACGAATTCTGCAGCTCCCAAAATGCCAACCTGACCAACTACGGTCGTACCACCATCGCCAACATCATCCAAACTACCAATACTACCGCTTTGCAATCGACAGACTTTCAATTCTGGTCAGCATTCTTTTGGACTCACAGCTCCGTATCGCATCTGTTGCGATTGTATGCTATTTCGCTATGCACCTGGTTCATCACTTGGTATACATTGAAAAGCGTTAAGCGCGAATGGAGGGAGAATTTGGTGTTGAGAAGAGTGTATTATTTGGAAGCCGATCATTATGGGAATCGACAGTCGGAGTTGGATAAGACTATATACAATCCGCATAGGGATGATGCCGATGTTGATTGTGAGGATGAGGAGGAGGGAGATGTGGATATTCGAAAGAGGAGGGCTATCAATAAGGGACAGGAAAAGAAGACGGCGAGGTATAAAAATCGAGATCCTTGGATTCCTGATCCGGAGCATAGAGATACTATTCCCAATATTGAGTTGTATTCGGTCCTTGTTGGGGGCTTGCCCTCATTGCCGACGGAAGTTGTCAATACGGAGGATATCGAAACGGCCATTGGCTTTTCGAAGCGTGCAAGTATTGATTGGCAGCTTGCCGTGGCTACCACATTCTTTGATCATTGTGTACCCAATCAGCCTGGATTCAGTTCAAGTGTCGTAGCGGTAACAATCTTGCCAGCGGCACCCGAGTTGGCAAAAGCATGGCGAAAGTGGTATGCGGCAGCCGCGGCGTTGCGTCGACTGAGGTTCATTCGAACCGTGATTAATGAAAAGCGTCACTATGACATTGATGAAGTGGGATGCGACGAAGAATCATCCGCTCCGTCGCCCAATCCGGCAGCACGAGAGATTGTGCCAAGTGTTCTTCATACTCAGCACACTCCTACAAGAGATACACCGCAAGATAGACCTAAAGTTACATTCCTGGATGATGAGACCGCCTCGAGTCGATTTCAAGATGCAGAAACAAAGCGTCAAGTGTCTCAATACCGTCAAACGTATGGGCAAAGTGAAGCATCGGACTTGGATTATCGCATCTTTCGCTCGTTGAACTATGGTCCTGAACAGCAGGCAGTTTATTCGCGGGAAATGGCGCAAGGAGCTGCTGCTTGTTGTCCTCATGGGTGTTGCGAGGGACGTGTAAGAAGGCAGCCTATTGATCGGTTGTTGGAAATGGAAGAAGCTACTATCGAACGACTCGAGAATGCACAAGAGCAGCTTCAGCATGCTCAGATGCAAGCTGGTGAGCAATGGAACAAATCGTATCTTTGCGTTGATGTTTATAGTAGTTCACTCATACCTCACTTCTTTGTGCATCTGTCAATTGGTCATTGTTGCAGCTGTATCCATTGTGGACAAGGGTGATAATCCGTTCAAAAAAGGAAAGAGCTTTGACGAGACGGAAATGATGTTGCAGAATACAGAATCAACTATTAGGACTTCTCCTACTCGTCCATCCAAATCTAACTACTGCAATAATGATAGCATTGAACTTCCAACGCTGGAAGAGATATTCAGTCTATCAGACGATGGATCGAATACACTCAATGTTCAACCAAAGCAGCCAGATCTACTGAATGACTCTTCAAATACTTCAAACCAATGGGGCAGCTCATTGTCAAAGTCAAAAGAGTCTAGCACTGATTCTCAAGATAAATGGAACAGCTCATTATCCAAGTCTCAGGATTCCAACACCAGCACTCACAATTCGTTGGTTGTTGAGACATGTAATTCCAAGGGCAGTGCGTTATCAAACACTAGTTCCAAGGGTAAAAGCGTCAGAGATTCTACCACTGCCCTCCAAACCATTAAGGAGAACTCTGCTGATAAAAGCACTTTCATGTCTCCATCACGTATGGAAATTGCATCTCCCGCCAACTCGGTTGTGAATCAATCTAGACTAGCAAGCTCCTTCTTAAGAATGACAAGTGAAGGAAAGTTTTTGTTCAACAACACTCGTGACATCGATGACGACTCCATCTCTGGTTCAGCTGTTAACGACGCCACATTCGACATGAACGGAGCAGATATAACCTCGCCAACTGGAGTCTCATCCCTGAGGCGACGAGCGTTGACTGGACAGTCATCTAAAACATACAAATCGGATGCAGAGCAAACTACATCAAGTAATCAATGGGAACAGGTCAAGAGTATACTTCGAAAAACCGATTCGGACGCGGAAGGTAAACAAAAGCCACAGATTGAAACGGGAGTATGGACGATGCCGACGGCCAAACAGACTGCGTCGTCGATGAAGAAGACCTTCATTGATCATCTGAAAGCGTTTGGAAGATGGACCAGAATAATTAGTCGCAACAATCCTCTCACTCAGAAAATTGCCAAAGGTGAGTGTTATCTCGTTGCCTTTTCTTCTAATTTTAGCTGAATCAGCTTACATGTGTTTTAGACTCCACTTATGCTGTGGTAACGTTTTCATCTCGACAAGCTGCAATTGCTGCTAGGCATTGCATAGCTGATGGTAGAGGTGTAGAGCGATGGCTGTCGTTAGAAACAGTCCCAGTGGTGAGTGTACTGTTATTGCTTTTTCTTGTAATTTGAGCTGCAGCTTAACATGCGTTTTACATCCGCAGCCTCCTTTGGCAGACGCAGCTCCCTGTGATATGATAACATGTCGAGGATGCTGCCGCCCGGTAACCCTCAACCTCAATCAAAATCAACTCATGCTTCGACGATACATGTGAGTGTAGAGGGCTTGATTCATGAATACACAATGCTATCTCTTATATTGATGAGTTTTTTTACTTCAGAGCGCTTGGTTCGTTGGTTTTCATTTACATCTTCTACACTATCCCCATCACGTAAGCATTCTGCAGCTGGCTTCTTCACTACGAACTCATCCAACGTCGCCTAATAGTTTTGAATGCTTTTTCATTGTAGTGCCACGCAAAAAGTCGTCGAGCCTGCAAATCTTAGAACTACAATGCCTGGTCTATTCGATTTCTTCAACAGCACGGCATTCCTATCTGTAGATCTTATTTCTGGTATGATTTCGGGTCTTCTATATACAACGTTCTTTGCGTTGTGCCCAGTCATGTTCAAAATGATTGCCAATGCTGGATCTCAGGCAACTTCAGTTCAAGAAGCGGAAAAATACGCGTGAGCATCCAGTGTTTGACTGATCTGCAATGCACCCCTAACAGTTACCTCACCATTATTTTTTGGTCTAGGCTTTCTTACTATTGGTATTTTATGTTGACTACAGCTTTTGTGTTTACGGTGAGAGCTTTTGCGCTATTTGTCCATGCTTAGATCTCCATGGTTGAAAACCTTATCAGTATCTATTTCTTAATAGTACTTCGCCGATGCTGCGATTGATCTTTGGTATCACAGGTAAATGTCTAGAATGAGAATTGTGCATTAGTCTTCATAGTTACTGTACTAATTATCAGTCTTGCAGCAATGTGGAGCAATCTCTCAGTGAACTCGCAAACAACATTGCAAATGCAACTCCTCTGAGAACTTCTGCGACATGGCTTAACTGGATCATCGTTCGAACTACCATGACATTGCCATTGCAGTATGTACGTTGTTGATTTTGGATTTGTACTGTTATAACAGTATTTGGTTTGACTTTTGCTGTTACCACCTCGCAGATGCTACAAGTGAATACTTTCATTTTTGGCTGCATTGGATGGAAGTGCTGTGCCCGATGCACGATGGGTGGCGGGCCTGGTGGACCAATTCCTTATAGAATCTACATTGATGGAGGTGTTGTGTTTGTTTGTGTCATTGCACTCGCACCGCAGTCGCCTTTAGTTGGTAAGTACTCATCAGCAGTTAGTCCTATTGTTCTTTCGTGTCTGCTTTGGCGTAACACTGTTGCTTTCTCTGCGCTGTAGCTCCGATTGCCCTGCTTTACTACGTTGTGTGCACTCCTCTATGGCGCAGAAACTGCATTTTTATGTATCGTCCCAAGTTTGATTCGGGTGGTGAAAGATGGCCGTTTCTGTCAGATGTCATGATCACCAGCTTGTACATGGGCCAGTTTCTTCTCACTCTGCAGATGGCGCTTCGAGATGCACTTGGTCCGGCCCTATTTGCTGGTCTACCCGCCATCCCAACATATCTGTATCGCAACTATCTTCACAAGAGGTTCAAACGGGCTTATGAGGATGCTGGTCTTCTCCAGACATCATTGCTAGATGGATGGGATAACACAATTCCCAGTTCAGCAGAAAAGCGAGAAGAGTTCAGGCGTTTCCTGGTTGATGCTCACAAAGCTGCTTACATTCCTGTTTGTATTGCGGGAGGAGCCACAAATATACTGACCGCGGAACCAGCGGTTGTCATTAGTACTGAAAATGATGATTTAATAGGATACTCGGATATAGCTTCGAATGTCAGGCCAGATCAATTCAACCGACCCGACTCGCCGTGCTTTGGAGACCAAGTACCCAGCCTTCAACCGGAAATCACCGCTGCCTCCATTCATTCAAATCCCGGAGCATATATGAGAAGGGCCATGAGCTTTTCTACTCCTCGCTCGTCATTGGCTGGCCAAACTTTACCAGAAGTGACAACAACTAATAATACAAGTGATGGAAATAAGCAAAGCTTGTTCACGCAGAAGTGGCAAAAGGCTCAGGAAGAAATAGAAAGTATGTCCGGACCAAGTGAAGACCCTGGTTGCGCTCAACAGTAATGAAAGGTCTCTTTTGGTAAACATTGTAGCCTGCTGGTTCTTCAGTGTGCGCAGGCAAATTATTGATGGTGAATATAACGTGTAAGATCGATAACAATAGTTGTTTTCAACAAGAGCTATATAGAGCACAAAATGTCAGTTCAGATAGAGGATTCACGAGCCATTGACTGTTCACTATCGATTGGTGCAGGCCGAGCTAGACTACTTGCTGTTGGATTGAATGCCTGACGTGCCAGCAATGCTTTGCCTTTGTATATCTTTCGAGCAATGCCCAGATCCGACTAAAAAACCTTCTTTTCAATTGGCAGCACTTCCTTCATTCTAAACAACATAAACATAGTACTGATCCAAATCATGATGATATTAATGAATGTAATTCCTAGCGAAATGTGTGCTGCAGAGCTAAAATTTTCATGATTGCTGATACTGTTTGACAGTATCGAAAAATCAGCGCGCAATATTTTGAGTACACAATGACAGTATTCTGATATCACAATTTTCCCAGGAAATGTATTCTGTGAAAAATCAGTATTTAGAGATCAGTATTTTTTGGGTTATAGACGTCAGAGTTTATCACGACCGCTTCATTCAAGCTTGCTCACGAAGACAGCATTCGATGACACTCGCTCGCTTCCTAGTTTGATCAAGAATCAAGGACTGAAGAAATGCATTGAAATTGGCTCAAATCTGCTTGCCTCGGCAATGACACTCCTACAAATAATCGTCCAAATCGTTTTGATAGTAGTCTTGGGGTGCATTGGACCAGCAAGAATCACTTATTTGAACAGCATCTTTTGGCTTTCTCTCAGCAGATTTTCAAACAAATCTGATGTGATACACGGTTTCATTCGTTTGCAAGGGAGACCTGCACAAAAGCCACAAGACAAACCAACAGTGACGGACAAAAGAGTTCTTTCTGCTCGGACAATTTGGTTTATTGTTGCATTGACAATCATTGCGAACACAATCTGCTCCAGTCAACACTCAAGCAGCTACTCTACTCTCAATGCCTTCTCTCTGTTAGAGGGCTCAGAACACTCCGAGACCAATGATGTAAGAACCAAAAGAATTAGATGGACGATGTGACAGTGAGTCGATTGCTTTTGTTATGACTCTTTTAGAGTAGTTAAAACT
>JALLPI010000868.1:0-13963 GCA_036939935.1 Cyclotella atomus
GAAGAGCGCCCGGCTTTTAACCGTGTGGTCGTGGGTTCGATCCCCATCGCAGGTGCACATTCGCCTTTTTGCTGCCCTTCAATGCTAATTCCTGGCGTGGCTACCAATGTATTACCTTTTTGTCTTCAAGTAACTGGGAATGGTTTTTCTTTTGCTGTAGTATAGTTGTCTTGAGCAAAGTGTTCTCTCAAAAGAGCTTTTTGCTGGAGGTAATAATAGTTTACATTAATATTCATACTACACCAAAGGCGCACAAGGTTACTCAAGCAAAGAGCTTCTCTTCATTCCACTACCAAAGCCTTCTGATTGATACCCAATATCATTTACTGGCTCTTCTTCTCCACCCCAAGCCATTAAGCCATCGATCAGGCTTTGCATGGACATGGTCATGTTCTCTCCACTTGGATCAGATGTGTAATTGTTTGCATCCTCTCCTTTCTGATCTAGGACACTTTCGATCCCCAAGTCGTCATGTTGGAATGCACAAGAGTCAATTGCTTCATCTTCATCTTGGCTGCTTGATTCAGCAGCTGAAATGATATCTTGATGTAAGGCATAGTGATCTTCGTCAAGATTTGACAGATTGGGTGGTTGAAGGAGGTAGACATTGTCTTCGGAGTCATCCAACTCAAATGCACTTGCTGTCAACTCGGTTACGTCAACAAATTGATCATTTTCTTGTTTGTTCATTTGTTCATTATAAACATCAACCAATCTAGACTCATTGTCAGCTCTCAAACTGCTGTGATCAACTGATTCGCCAGCAGATAATTCGTTTGATTCTTCTGGAAAGCTGCATTCTGCACTGCTAGAGATGAGAACGTTGTCTGCGCAAGGTATTCGAGCAAGCTCTGGTAGATCAAGTTCACCTGGAGCAAACAAAGGTCCCGATGAATCGATCAGTCCATCTCTCAAACATTCCCATGCAAGAGCAGCTCGCCCACAAGCTTCTCTCTGCGACTTTGCGTACTCGATGAACGTTTGGCGCAACTCTCGTTTACGATATGCATTCCAGCTTTTGACATCTTGGGCAAGCGATACGGCAGCACGCTTCTTTGCTATGTTGGCTTCATATTCAACAACGGTAGCGTGAATTGCATGACTCTGGGTAGTTGATGCTTCAGATTGGGCAGCATTGATCTCGTCTCTAGACGAAGAAGAATCTAGCGACTCATAGGCCTTCTTGCTTTTGGCAGCCGCGGTGAACGCAGCAGTTTTTGCTCTAGATGCTGTTCGTGACGCTAGGACTGCTTCCTTGACTTCTCTTGTTGCCCCAACTGCCGACGATGCGAGAGCAGACTGCCAACCAAAATCTGTAAGCCAAAGTTGGACAAATCCTAAACAGTCAGTTGAAGGCATACATAAGGTGATTCATTAGAAGCAAACATCTTACCATCAGTCATGTTGCCATTGCTCCTATCAATCGTGGCATTGGAGCGCCCTAAAGCTGCGACACCATCTACAAGTGAGCGCTGATTAATCACACCACCACGACAATCGCCAAAGGAATCAATGTCTTTAAGGAGATCAAGCTGCAATGCATTGCGAGTTGTCTGCGCCGACTCAATTATCATGCTGGATTTGTGAAGTCGCTTCAGTATGTGATCCACCGACTTTATAATACGTTTCAATTTGTCAATATCGCTATCAACTTTCACAGAACCCAAAGTCACAGCTTTTGTTGTATTTTCGTACAGCATTTCAGGGGAATCATTGCTTGGATTTGATGCACCGTAAACAAACCTGACTCGAGCTGGTGACGGATAGCCCTGTTCGGAAGCTGAATGAAGATTGTTTGTGGCATTCAAAACGTGATGCTCCTCAGAAGGACCGGGTGAAGGCAACAAATCATAACCTTCAATGTCATCTTCTCCAGCTAGCTCACTTTCAATGCGGATGACTCCTTCTTCAAAATCGCCATCGGTGGTGACCGGATGCGCAGGTTTTGACTTGTCTAATCCTTTTGCATTTTCTGATTCTTCTTCGTCCCAACTACTGGCTGATACACCAAACTTGGGCAAAGATGCATGCTGTATCTTGGCACTGGTAGATTCGTGCCCAGTAGTTTCTAGTATGCCATGGAATTGAAGTGACATTGCCGTTCGAGCAGCCGTGCGTAGCCATGGCGAATCATCGCCATCGGAAAGATTAAAAGAAGAGGGTGGCGTTTTGGACAAGAGGGTAGATAGTATGGCATACGCCGAGGACGTGCTGCCGCGTGTTGTGAATTGTCGGGTTGACCTGCTGCGTTTCTTTTGTTTGGCATAATCGTGAAGGATTTGCTTTGAACATTCTAGACCAGATTGACTTGCCTGATAATAATAGTTGACATGCAAATTATTGTTAGATATGACAAAACCAGCCTGCAGCACCTCATAGAACTGCATATAGCCTCAAATGACTTACCGTCAACAATGCATTGAGAGAAAACGAGGTAGAAAGCGTCGAGTTCTCAAGCATATAGTTCAAATATCGATCCATTCTCTTGGCCAATAACGCAGGTGCATCTTGATCTCGTGTCGTGTATCCATTCCAAGAATAATGAGCTTTTGCCTCGGGAGAAACCGACGGTGATTTCACAGCAGCACTCGGTGCAATATAATTACCCCATAGAGACTTGGCTACAGATGTAATGATACCCACACCGGATTTGGCAGCCGCCACGGCACGTTCACTCACGTCTTTAGGACGAGGGGCAGTATATCGAACACCCCCGCCGGAGGAAGACGATTCATGTCTCGGCGGAAAAGGTGGCAATATCCTCCCGCACAACTTACCACGACCCGGTTTCTTTTGTTTTACCAGCGTTTCATTCAGCCAGCAAAAGTCGGCATACGATCTTCGTACCACTGTCTCCTCTACACCATTGTGACTATAACGTACGATAAAATCACCATCATTCGAGGTAATAGAAAAAGGTTCCATCTTAACAACCCTCATCTTCCTTTCACTCCTACAATCCAACAACTTGTTTACACCATGATCTAAATCCAATTCTATCATGGGCAAAGATCCATACGGCCAATCTTTCATCCACCTCGCTTTAGTATTTTCTCTACCCAATTCCAATTCCACCTCCATCAACATTTCGATAGAAACAGGAAGAGGAGGACCCGCCGGTGGATTATCAATCACGACTACCACCTCGTGTGCTGTATTGTTGTTTGTATTATTCCGCGAAGAAGAAGAAGAATGTTTGTGTCGCATCATTTGCTGTAGGTGACGTGAGGCGAATCGACGTCGTGATTCTAGGTGGGATACGAGGGAGAGGAGACGGATGAAGAGTAAAAAGGATTCGATGCCGAGTCTTGCATTGATGTGTTTTTGGTGATAGGATGGATCCGAATAGAGGATTGTATTCCAAATTTCATCTAATGTAGGTGATTGGATAGTCGATTGTTCTGTCACGTGATGTTGATGTTGTTGGTCTGTATTCAATGCGAGCAGTGCATCATCTCGTTTCCGAATGACGGGACAATACCGCAGCACGAATTGCCGGATGCATTGCGGCCCCAAGGAGGATTTGCATTCTGTATCTAATAGAGTGAATAGTTTGATGCATTGTTCGTATTGACTTCTTGAGTAGAGGATTTGGTAGTGGGATGGATTGTCGGCAGAAGTTGTTGATTGTGTGATATGGATAGGTTGTTCTGCTGAGACTGTGATGGAATAGATTGGCCAGATGGATGGATCGTTTTGCGACAGTGATTCCGTGTTTTGTGGATGGATGATTTGTTTCAGCGTGCCCTTGTGTGCGATAAAAGTAGCTTGATCCGAAGTTTGAGTTTGTTCCGATGATGCCATTGAAGCTTGTGAATGTTCTTGTTTCGGTTGCACATGTGAGATCTGCTGTACTTCCGGCAGTGTAACTGAAGCTTGAGTAGGAGCCTCCAATGCATTTAACGCATGCATATCCAACAAGTCTTGATCTGCAGGCTCATCCATGCTGCTCGAAAAGAGATCCTTTCCATCCATTGCATCACACTGTTCACCACTCTTAGTAGATGCCATATTAGAATTCTCGGCACGAAGGAATATGGAGTCATCATTATGACCCCAATTGAATCCGTCATCGTAACTATCGGCATCACTCTCCACTGCATCACCAACAGCAGTAGAAGCAGCAATAGACTGATCTACCAACGCACTTTGATCCAAGTCATCGTCTCGAATACGAAAGTCAAATGGGAGATCGTGGTAGGATTCTTGAGAGGATGCGGAGTGAGACATTCTATTTTTTGACTGTATAAGTATCTATGATGTTGCTATCATGAGCTGCTGCATGCCTCTATGCTTGTCTGTCAATTGTCATACTGTATAATATTATTATCTCGCTTCGGTTTATCTATCTAGAAGGCTTTCCTCAACCGGAACGAACGTCATGGTGCTTGTGCGTTTCGGCTTCGGAGAACTTTGTCGTGAAAAGAACAAATCCGCGACACTTATTTTTTAATAACAGAGGTAGTATCACTTCAAAACTCAAAGGCTACGTTGAGAAGGACCATTGAACGGAAGCAGATGCCGTTCAGAGTGATTTATATTTAATAATGAAGGTTGTATTAATTTGAATGCGGTATCTTTAACCCCAACCTGAGATTTGAACTTTGAACGGTCACGGGTAGAAATTTGATGTATGAGCTGACTACTTGATGTGATGTGTGATGTGCTTCATGATATTTGCATCAAGCATGGCAAGGAGGCTAGCTCTTACAACGAATAGGATCCAAGCACTGGCGTTTGACGGTCACAATTATTGATTTGTCATTTGTTGGCTTGATTTCTGGATCGAATTAAGATTGGGGCACTTGTTGCATCATCTAATTTCAATAGGAAGAATAAAAGATGGTAAAGCCATACAGCGGGTAAGATCGACTGCAGATGAAGTGATGATTACAAAGGAAAATGCAATGAATTAACTGATGTCACTAACTGATGTCACTGCAATTTTTATCAACAGAGAAATGTACCCGAATCCACCACCACCGCCGCACCACGGATGGAGCCAGCCGCCTCCCCCATCGTCCCATTCGCCGCATCCATCCTACCACAGCCTATCCTATCACTACGGACCGCCGCTCCCCCCTCCGCCGCCCACCAGCTCGCACCATCATCGGTATCCGCCTCATCACCACGGCGGCCATCCACGAAGCCCCCATCACGGATATTACGTGAGCGGCAGAGGTCCGCATCACACCCATCGACACGCCGACGTGCCCTCGTCAAGCCCGGCAGCTCAACAACGATTGCCGTACACGCCGCAGACGATCCATCCGGCTCAGGTCATTTCACCGAGGACTCCTCGCGGACCGTCCCAACAACAGCCGCCTCCTCCGATAACCCATCGTCATTCCAGCTACACTTCGCCATCTTCCTCCACACCAAATGTATCCAAGCCCAAAGTACCCATTGCCCACAAACCAAACAACAACCCCTCACTACCATCTCCCCTCCAACCATCAAACCTAATCACCACCAAACCACCCCGTCCATACACAGAATACACAATGTTCTACCAACTAGAACGTGAATTCATCCTCCATCGTCTCCTCGTTGACTCTTCCGATCCTTCCGCGGCAGAAGAACAAAAAGCACAAAGTGCCGTGGCTTTATTCAAGAATGATCCATTAATGCCTGCACGGTATAGGACATTGCCGCTTAGGGCTGATTGGTATATTAGTGGAAAGAGTAAGAAGCCTAGTAAGAGGAAGCATCGGAAGACTCATGGCAAGATTGGTGAGTTTAAGTTGTGTTACTCTGTAAAGAATGATTGATTGTAATGTGTGTTGTATTTATTGATTGCAATGATTGCTTGTAATGGTACCTCTGCATCTTCTAATCTTCTACCAACACAAAACCACACACAATCTCTCAGGATTTCTCGAACTAACAAGAATGATAGCTGCCCGCTGGGCCAAAGTCGACGACGAAACTCGCAAATATTGCAAAATGATGGCGGCCATGGAGCTCGTCAAATACAAAGAAGACGTGGAGAGTTATAACGCCTACAAGGCTAGATTGGAGAAGGTGGGACAAGTTCCGGAGGATGTGAAGGAGAAGGAGAGGAAGAAGAGGGCCAAGGATCGTAGGAGGGAGAAGTTACTTGCTGCTTCTGCTGCTGCCGGTGGAGATGCTTCGAAAGAGAGAAGTGGTGTCGCCAGCGGCACGAGAGGTGCTACAAGAAAATCAATGAGTGTCGATCAAGTCAAGAGCAGCAATGTCGACAATGACATTGAGCAATTCATCACTTCGGTAATAAACGAGGATGATCGCAACAACAGGAAACGATCCTCGTCTCCTCCACCTCTTCCGGCTGAAGCCCCGTGGAATCACTTTATGCCTGGTCCTCGCGAACATCATCGTCATCATGAAGCGACATCCTCTCAAGGAAAAGTCATTACGCCGGAACGATCCGCCAAAAGAAGAAGGCTGCCCATTCGAAACACCTCTTCTCGTGTCAATCCTCCCGAAATGACCAATGGACCAGTAAGTCCCGATGACGAAGAAGACGAATTGATCCGCATGACGTTTAGCGGTATAGATGAAGATGCTATTGCGAGGGAGTTTTATTTTCCTTCTCCGGCGATTCATTCGGGTGTTGGTAGTCCTCCCGACATGTCTCCAGGTGTTGCGCATGCTGATCACAATGCCGCGACGTTGCCAATGGATGGAGATGGAGCCGCGCATCCTACCAATGCCACGACGGAGGGGTTGTATGGTCCGCCGGTGCAATCGTTTGATTATTGGGATGCGTTGATGGATCCTCCTGTGGATTCTTCGGCCAAGTGAAGGAGGAGTCTTTCTGGTGCATAAGTACCTCTCAAGGCTACTGTGTGTGACTCATAATGAATGTGATGTGTTTTTCTGTTGTAGCTATTCATTTTTATCCGATTGACAGGCCTGGAAATTGATAACAATTGAATTAACCTGAGCTATTTACAAGAATGACTATATATGGACTCTGTGATTGCATCAATCTAACTAGATTTGTTACTCTTACTCTAGAGAAAACCAAGCATTATCTAATCATTGCGTACAGCTGTCAGCTCTCGTGCCAAGTGACATCACTCAGCATCTAATCCAATGCGATGACATGTTATTGCTCAATGATCGTTCTAAAAACGGGCTCGGTGTCATTGTGTAAGTCAAACAGCAACACCTGCTGAACATTGCGTGCAGCTGCTGAGTTTCATGTCTAGTTGCTGCCACGACTTTTATCAATATATTCAATTGTCAGGTAGCTCAAATAGAATGCGCAAGGTTCGAGGCTTCACACTCTTCGGCTTGATGGACTTGTCCTCAAAATAAACCCCATACCTCATTGCAGGTCTATCAAAGGACCGAATCTCTCCAATCTTGCCATTCAAATATTCTGCTTTGTTTTTCAACCCACGGCAGACTACTGGAGTCCCATTTGGCTGCAGCCCAACGTCTACCTCATCAACTGTCATTGTTACCTTGCTTTCTTCAGCAGCTATGTTTGGCCCACGAACAACGTATTTATCTCCATCACGAGGGAGGACTTCAAATAGCTTCACGCCATGGCCCCGCACTCCAACGTTTGCAGTCTTGCATTCTAGCAATTTGCCCTCAAGATATTTCGTCACCTTATGCTGTGGGCCGTGGTGTTGTTTGCTTATGGCAATCAATCTGTTCAACAGCCGCCACGCTTCTATTGTACGATCCGATTTACGCAATTCGTGTGCTGCCAATGCTCCTAGATTGAGAGACGAGAACTCTCCATGCGCTTTAACAGCCATCTAATAAGAAGTTCAAAATCTCTCACTGACTTGTTCCTGTGTTTCTGGTTCACCAAATGCCTCTTGAGCCCCAAGTTCTTAATGCACGTTGGTTTGAAGTGCGCAATTTGCGCTCCGATTGAAATTGCATCTCCTACAACTCCAATAGCTTCAACATCTTTTGGCTGTCATATAGGTACTGCATCCCTTTCTTTGCCTTGTCCTCGGTGAGATATTCCACATCCAGAATAGCGTGACCGATCAATTGGAGTGCGCTAGCCTTCTTGTACTCGATGCTAATTGGATGAATCGACAAATCAGGCTTCATCGACAGCTGATGAATAACTGACAGACTTGTCTCAATGATCTCGTCGTGTCGTTCTTTTGACTTCTGTGCTCCAATGGTAATTGTTCCGAGCATGACAATCTGAACGGCGAGATGGCGCTATCCACACTCTGGATACTCGTCCTCTACAAACAGTTTGAATTCGTCACATAAATTGATCTGTAGCTGTCGTTGATAGCCTTTCTTGCAAGTAGGGCAATAGGTCCACGGAGCAACGAAATCATCTATCTTTTCAAAAACCTCGCTGCTTTTCCTTCGAGCGTATTCAACAATGCAAGAAAAGTGGGCGAAGCCCGCATCGTCGCCTCTGCAGGAGCAGTCACGCACCGGAGGCTTTCCGTGCTGATCGGCTTCGTCATCGAGGCAAATCCAACAGGATGCCATGGTGATGGTAGGCAGGGTGATGGTATCGTAGGTGATGGTGATGGGTTGCCGATTTGAAAATCCCGTCATTTTGAAATCTACCTACCGGTATCTCCTATGGTCATCTCCGTACCTAGGTAGGGATTTGTAGGGATCTCTGATGTTTCGAGTGCACACATCGTTCAACCATGGCCTCGCAGGATAAGGTGCTAGGCAGCAGGCCTGCAAAGGCGAATAGGCTCTCCTCAATGAGCAAGCGCTTTTTCTCCATCTTCGCCGCTCTAGGATTGATCTTGTGCTTCCAATTCTTTCAATTAAGAGAAAGTCATAAAGATATAATGTCTGTTATGAAGGAGGAATTTGCAAATGCGTTCACAGTGAATTCATCTCATGGTTTGAGGGCTTCTTCTGAAAAAGCTGGAGCTGTTCAAGCACAAGTTGATAGTACACAAGCTGCACCGAACGAAAGTCAAGAGGCTGCTGCTATTGATACTGGTGGTGGTGACGCGGCAGTTCAAACTGCACCCGAATCAGCGATAACTGCTCACGAGTCTTATCTCGAACTGAAAAAGATAATGGACACATGCGGTGGTGAACATTCGGAGGAGCCCATGAATTACTGGATGTTCTACTTCGACTGTGACGACAAGCGACTCCTTCCATCTGATATGGACTTCATGCTAGAACAGGGCAAGAGTAGGAGTGATACAGGGCCAAAAGTAAGGCTCAACGGCACTGACATTGGATTTGCAGGGCAGACTATTGATTTCCTCGTGGCCGAGCTCTTCTTCATGCATCCGAGTCCACAATACAAAGGAAGGTACTTGGAGATTGGTGGTTACTATGGCCTTCAATTCAGCAATAGTTTGTTCTTTGAACAGTACCTGGGATGGGATGGTTGGCTGTTTGAGCCCACAACTTGCTTTGACGAGATGGCGCAGAATCGCCCGAATGCTACCAACTTCAAGCTGGGGCTGTGCAAGGAGCCAGTTGATAGCATATCATTTGGAGGCTTTGGCCGGTGTTCAGCGTCTGATGCACCTTGCAAACCTTTGACTTCATTAGATGGCTGGGAAGAGGGATTTGACTTTGCAAGTGTTGATGTTGAGGGTGGTGAAATGTTCGTGTTGGAAGCTATGGAATTGAGCAAAGTGAAGGTGAAGGTGCTTGCCATTGAGTGGCGAACTGAAAATGCTGATGAACGTGAAGAGTACCTGAAGCAGTTCGGTTATGAGAAGGTTGTGCGTTTTCAGTGGCCTGACTGGGGCGTTGCTGATGAGATATACTATCGTCCCGATCTGATTGGAGCCCATGCTTTTGATTCAAGTGCTCTTGTTGCCACAAGTGCCGTTATACCACAATCAAAAGACGAAAGTGTATCACCAGCAGGTAACGCAATCAGTGAGAGTGTTGACACTGCTGTTGCTGATACTGCTGGTGGAGATTCACCCAAATCAGCGATAACTGCTCACGAGTCTTATCTCGAACTAAGGAAAATTTTAGACACATGTGGTGGTGACCATAATATGGAGCCCATGGACTACTGGATGTCCTACTTCGACTGTGACGACAAGCGACTCCTTCCATCTGATATGGACTTCATGCTAGAACAGGGCAAGAGTAGNAAATGCTGATGAACGTGAAGAGTACCTGAAGCAGTTCGGTTATGAGAAGGTTGTGTGTTTCCATTGGCAGGGTTGGGGCAACGGTGATGAGATATACTATCGTCCCGATCTGATTGGAGCCCATGCTTTTAATTAGTGGGCGGACCTGTGGCAGCAGGCGGAGGTTCTGGTTCACTGCCCATTACCCTTCAGAAGCTGGATGAATCCAATCGAGCTATCCCTGGGTTCCGGGATGATGGTTCAGTGTGGACGTACATGCTACCACATCATTATTGGAGAACGAACTTCAATATCCCCCTATCCAACCAGCTCAGAGTCTTAATTAGCTGGTAGAGATGGAATGTCACAATGCTGCTAGCAAGTTAATTGACTAGTTGAATGTGGGAGTTAGGGAGTGTGCATATTGTACACATTAAAAACAATATCGTCGAATGAAAAGTGTTCAAATTGTGAACGATATGCGATTATAGATTACAACGTGAATGTAAATAGATTGTTACACTTACTAGAGAGAGAGAGAGTGGAACCAAATCGTTATATAAATGGATGATTATGTAATATGTTGTTAACAATACCATGACCACAGCAACATGAGAACAGCAACGAAACGTTAGATCTATCCTGAAAAACGAGCAATGGTACTTAATGAATCATTGCGTACCATCAGCGCTAACTATCGACGCACCAAGGAACACCTTTGCTAAATGAATCGTCTCGATCTGATACACTTGCACATTCAATTGTCAGGTAGCTCAAATATAATGCGCAAGTTTCGAGGCTTCACGCTCTTTGGTTTGATGGACCCATCTTCAAAAAAAACGCCATACCTTCCAGTAGTTTTATCAATCGACCTGATGTCTCCGATCTTGCCATTCAAATATTCTGCTTTGTTTTTCAACCCGTGGCAAACTACTGGAGTCACAAATTGCAGTATCGTGACGTCTGCTTCATCAACTTTGAGTGTTTGCATTCTTTCTTCTGCAACTTTTTTTGGCCCACGTACAACATATTTATATTCTTCATAACGGAGGACTTCAAAGATTTGAATACCATAGCCCCGCAGTCCAACGTGTGCAGTCTTGCATTCGAACAATTTACGTTCTAGGTCTTTCGTCAACTCATGCTCTCGACCGTGGTGTTGTTTGCTAATGGCTATAAATCTGAGCAGCCGCAAAGCTCCTATTGTATGATTCGACATACCTAGTTCAAATGCTAAATTTGCACCCGCGAAGAGAGACTTGACCTCTCCACTCTTTTCAACCGCCATCTGATAGGCATTTCGCAATCTCTCAATCACTCGTTCCTGCGGTTCAGGTTCGCCGAATGCCTCGCAAGCCCCAAACTTCTGAATACATTTTGCCTTGAATTTCGCGATTTGTGCTTCCGATCTAATTGTACTTACAGCATCTCCAATAGTTTCTCTCTACTTTCGGCTTTCGTCCAGGTACTGCAGCCCTTTTTTTGCCTTGTCCTCGGTGAGGTCTTCCCGCTCCAGCAAAAATTGACCAATGTATTCTAGTGCGCAAGCTTTGTGGTACTCAATACTATATGGATGAATTGTTGGATCAGGTTGCATTGACAGCTGATGAATTACTGCTAGACTTGTCTCTATGATCTCGTCTCGTCGTTCTTTTGACTTCTGTGTTCCTACGACGAGTGTTTCAAGCATTGCGTGTTGAACAATAATATGACGCCATCCACATTAGCCAACAGCCATCACCTTCTGACCCTTTCGAACAAGTGCAGCAATCCATGACCCTGAAGTTTGAGAATATGTTCGCAGATATGTACACAAAGATGATGGAAGCCAATAAGAAAGTTATGCAAGACACCGTCGATGCGACCATTACACCCCAACTCCAAGAGCTCAAGAATCTGAAAGCCTCCCTCCTCTCTTCAAATCTCAAGACATCAGCCCCTGTCAACGAAGTACACTGTCAAGTGCCAGAAGAATCAGCCTCCAAGAAATCATCTACATCGGCCACCGCCTCAACTACCGCTACCGCCTCAACCGCCAATTCCTCTTGCAAAAATGCCCCCACCACCAGTGGCCCATCCAAGCCTCCACCCGAAGCACATGCTCCCCCTGGTTTTAAGTGCCCACCGCAACCCAACGGTCATCCCAAGACATCTGCAGCTAAGAGTACCAAGTTTTCTATGCCCATTGGTGAAGGGTTTGAGAGTAAAAAGAACTTGGCACCATCTGCATCAAAGTCCACGCCACCGTGAAAGCTATCAAGAAAGCCCAGGCTGCTTCTGATATGGAAGACAACAGAGATATCTGTATGCGGGTCATCAGAATGAGCATTGTTGATGCGTGTAGCCGCATCAACCCCAACATCCAAGTCGAACTACTCAAGTACAAAGAACTCTCTCCCTCCAAGGCCTCCAATCCAGATGATGTCCGCATCCACGGACAATTTGTTTTCGGCTCCCTCTCCTGCTACAATCTAACAGCAACCGAACAGCACAAAACGCTAACCAAGCTATTTCAAGAATGCGCCTACACCAATCCCCTTGCCAAAATCACAGGCACCCCATCCTATGTCTCCGCCTTCATCATCAATATTAATTCAGTGAATTCTCCTGAACAAATGATTTTTGGCGCCATTGAAGGCCTAAAAGGCATCTACATGGACTCCAAGGATCACATCGGCCTTCCCAACATTGCCAATGAAATCATCAAGCATGTTCCACTCAACAAAAAAGGCAATTTACCCAAGTCTCTGCGCACCTAAACAGATATAGGTCACGCAATATTGGTGGCCTTGTCTACACCAGCAGTAACACCCGTGAGAACGGTCGCTATGGCAAAGCAATCTCTCTAGTTTATGCCAAAACCGAAGAAGGAATGGAGGCCGCCCAAGCTATCATTGGATCGTTCGAAGGCGGAACAACACTCCTCGGCGGGTTTCAGGTAAGCCTCGGGATCTTCCCCGCCAATGATGATCGAACCAAGAGCCCCAGCAAGTCCCCCACCAAAGGCAGGAAAGCCAAGCCTCTCGGTGCAGTGGATGCATTCGCCAAAGAAATTATTGACGGGAACACGAAGCTTTGCGATACGAGGTTCATAATCATCAAGCTTCAAAATCTCACCGAGACCATTTTCAACGAGGCCACCATCAATAAAATGGTCAATTCTCACCCCCACCTCGTCGGTGTTATCCCCAAGACTGCCCCAGGCGAAAGTAATTCCAGCTCTGCCATCAAATATCAGGCTCTTTTGGTGCTCAACAAGGTTGGTAGCACCTGCACCAAACAGGAAGGCAATTTCATCAAGCACTTCCAAAAAGAATGTCCCGAGATTCTCCCACTCAATGCCTCCACTGATGAAGATGGGTTCACCAAGGTTGGCTCCAACAGCAAGCCCGACTCCCCAGACAAGAAGAAAACATCAATTGCCTCCACCTACAAAAAGCTTAGCAAGTCCTTCCTTAGCTTCGACAACGACCATGACACCATCTATTTCTGCGACCACGGCGAAGGCAGCAACCAGGGCATGGAGCTTTCAGGGGCTGGAATAGTGTTCATGGAGCTCAGAATGTATCACAAGGCATCTCTGGTGCCATAGTCCGCAAAATGGCCAGCAAAGCACAAGCCATCGAGAAAATGAACAAGCGGTTCCCAGGAGTTAATTCTTGGGAGACCCAGTGGCACTTCTGGATGACTGTCCCCCACACCGAGACCAACAACTCCCCCACTTGGTCCCCCTTCCATGGAAAAATCCACCACCGCCCCGATGCCGTTGCCTACGCCTAGACTGAGGCCGATTATGACGACCCTGAGATGATGGCAGCCCGCACCGCAGCTACCTTCAGTGATTCACTGAAAGTGAAGACATTAGCTCCCAACAGGCGCGATAGCACGTGAGTACATAACACATGTACATACGG
>JALLPI010000869.1:0-13937 GCA_036939935.1 Cyclotella atomus
TATGCCACTGTCAATATCAATTGTTAAGTTGGAAACAGACTCATCTGAATGTGTTGTAAATGGTGCTATCATTTTATGCACCAAATGTGAGTAGTTTTGTTGTAGTTTAGCATGCAATAGAAGGCTTTTGAAGGCTCATTTTGGTCCAGAAAACCCGTAAAATCCCGTATTTTACCCCGTAAGGTACCCGTAAAAACCCGCGAACGGGGCACAAAATTAGTCAAAGTACCCGTATGCTGCCCAAAAATCCCAAATTTCTACCAATCGCTGTACGCACTACAAGGGGTCAACTATCCGGAGAAAAATTGCACACATCTAAGATAGATCTACTGCTCCAGCTAGGAACACTTTTTCACCGACCTGACATCATACTAAAATGCTCATTTCTGGGGTGCACCCCCCCAATACAAAGTATCTCATATCACCGCGCCCTATAGAGAGGGCATATGACATGGACTAGACACAGCAAATCGAATCGGCGGACAACATGCAAACAGTCAAACATCTTACCTGTGATGGCTGTGAAGTTTGGTGAAGTACTGAAGCTGGCCCAGGAAGATGTCCCACTCAGGATTTGGGCGTTGCAATTTAGCGGGCAAAATCATTTTAGTCGCTTTTAAAGGGCTCTCACACGTCTGCACCTTCTCAGGAGGGTATCTTTAGGCAACTTCCCGTCTAAACTCGTGCCAATCTCGAATTTTTCATAGGACGGACTCCATGCGGGGTTTCTCCGCAGGGGTCAGGGTGCGAGACCCTGGGGTCCGAGACCCTCCCGCGGTGGGGTCTGAGACCCCGGGAGGGTCTTTGGGAGAACAGGAGCACCATCTTTGTCGCTTTTTTATCCTTTCACACACCACATTCCACATTCACAATTCACACGCACAGCCACACGCATCATCCTACGCTTGTATTGTTGGTACTGCTGCCGCACAAACCAACACAAACTCTGGTGCGCCGTTGAGCAAATGGAGGTGATAGGGTTGTGTTGGTGTTGGCTGTTGTCTGTGCTCTCTCTCTCTCTCTCTCTCTCTAGCTTGGCACGCACCACCAACCTTCTGCTTCCGGTGCAGGTGTCGTTGCTCGTTGCTAGCGTCCTTGTTATAATAGTCTGCGAATAGTAGCACCTACTCCCTCAGCTCAAGTTGGCGTGGCGTGGATGGTGACGGCAGATCTCATGGTGGTGGAGGTCTCATGACAGAGAATATTGGCACGGTGAACTCCTCTGTTCCAGTAGTGTGCAAATGGCAGCACCTACTTCCGCATCTCAAGGTGGTGTATTGTTGATGGCGGCGTTTCCATCGATCCATCACAACAACCATGGCTCTCATGGCATTCATCCCGTCATTGCAGACACCACCAGCCTCCACCGTGCTGCCAGCTATCTCCGTAGCCTCAACGCTGCCGTCGCCGCTGCCATTTCACACTGCAGCTAGCTTCTGAGCGGTCTCAATTGAAAAGGAAATTGTCAGACCTAGGCAAATTGTTGAGTGGAAAAGGCAGTAAAGGAGGTTTTGGAACAGCAACAGACTCTGCTGAACAAAACAGGACACGTCAAGCTTCAAGTTCTTCGTTCCTTTCTATTCATTCTACCTGCAATCAACTGGTCTCTACCATACTGGGCTACCAACCCGCTTCTATCCGAGCCTGTTTTTAATGGATTGATGTTGACAGAGGCTTACACAAGTGTTTACCAGTCCTTGCGTGGAATGATAGGTTAATTCGGCTGTTATTCACCCTAGGCTGAGGGATTCATATGATTGTTTTAGAACATTAGATACCTACTCAACATCCATAGTGCACCAGCATTATTAGTTGACATCAAAATATTAGCAGTACTTTTCTCTAATGTGGTATTCAGAAAAGCTGGATCATCTGTGCCAAGATAGATGTGAACTGCTTCTTGTAAAACAGCTGCGAACTATCTTCGTAGAATCTTTGTGCTAAATGTACCCCCAAAAATAATGTTAAGATACAAGTAGGTGATATTTCAATACCAATATTGCGCTGTGCCATTTTACAAAGACACTGAAGTGCAAGATTTCTATTCACTTCCAATGCAGTTCTGTCGATTATTGCTTTGTCTCTCAACACTCCATGCTCCTCTGAATACAAGTTATAATCGAGAATATTTTCGAGTCACTTGAAAATACTCAAACACAACCATAATCAAATCGGTCAAACATGCAATATAGCCATCATAAAGACAAAAATGATTTTTGCCCTGAAAGACAATGTTGGGACTGTTGCAGCCAATGTCAATGTTGGGATCATTATGATGTGGGGGTGCAGCAGTGGGGCGGGAAAGTGGGCCAAGGGGTGAAATGAGTACCTATGACTATGAAGGTGGAAAATGACATAAGTGGCATTAGAATCACACGATGATGCAGAGACAACATGAGCAAAGGCATGGCATGGCATGGCATGAGCAAAGGAGAGGGACATGGAAAAGAGCCAAGATTTTGGAGTAATCGTGCATGAGAATAAGATTGGTGGTTATACTGTGATACCTATATCTATATGAATTTGAAAAATGAAATGGGTGGCATGAGAGTCACATAATGAAGATGCAGAGACATACGACATACACGAGCAAAGGCATAGGAGAGGGATGCGGAAAACAGCCAACAGAACTTCGGATAATGTATGGCTGTGACAAATGTGAACATTATGAGTGGATCTAGTCATCTAATATGCTGTTGTTGCTGTTGGGCATGCATGAATGAATGAAAAATGACATGGACATGGGTGGGCATGATGGAATTGATACTTTTAAAGATGTAGAGGAGAAAAAGAGCAAAGTGCCTCTGCAGTCAAATACTAAGTAGAGGAGATGAACTTGAAAGGTTGTTCTCTCAGAGTTGTCAAAAGGAGAAATCACATACATAAGTACTCCTCAGCATGTAAGGATAACAGAATCTGATGTTAAGCACCTACTGATGTTAAGCACCTACGCATCATCTAACGTCTTCTTCTTGCAGCACGTGCTTCATCAGATACATGATGCTGCTTTTGCTTTATTGTAGAATGCCGTCTGTGTAGATATTTCTCACCCTCAGCTTCTTTCTTCAACCTACTCCTTTCTTTGCCATGAGACTCGTTGACATTGTTATGCGGACGTGCACTTTTGTACCTATTAGGGTCTCTCTCAGCTTGCTCGCTACGACGATGCCGCTGCGTTGGTTTGTTTCGAGCATTTTCGTCATACAAAACAAGAGCCTGTGATTCCTTCTGGGCTTCGTTCCTAATTCGTGCAGTCTTCTTTGTTTTGCTACTAACGTTCTTATCGTCATAGAGTACCACTGCTAATGCTAGATCTGACTGGGAGCTACTGAGATGAAACTTTCTTATCCATGGATGAGAGAGTGCCTGTTTTGCCGTCATTCTTTCCTTTGGATTTACAACCAACAACCGCTCCAAAAAATCTTTAGCATCATCTGATATGCCATCCTTGGCCCACTTGGGATAATAAAAGACACCAGATTGAATCTTCTTGAACATCTCTTCATTGGAGTGTGCATTAAATGGCATCTGATGAGTGAGAACGAAGTAGCTGATAACTCCGACGGCCCAAAGATCCACTTCCTTTGAATATTGTCGTTGAATCACTTCCGGAGCAACAGTGAATGCAGACCCCGCGAAAGCTGTAAGTGGAGGATCTACATCCGGGTTGTGGACCACTGCCAATCCAAAATCAATAATCTTGACAGTTGTTCTATGACCATTCGTCTTCATCATGATGTGTTCAGCCTGGAGTTATACAAACCAAATCAAATGTGAGAGCTTGAAAAGTACGCAAAAGGGACCAGTCCCACAAAGAGTGTACTGACCTTCAAGTCACGGTGACAGATATTTCTCTCGTGCAAATAGTCAATAGCATCCAAGATATTTCCGATGATCTGCGACACCATCTTCTCGCTAAAGCTGATCCCATCCTTGATTATCTTATCAAATAAATCTCCACCCTGACACTTCTCCATGATGATGTGAATAAATCTATCATCCTGCATCAAGTCTACCAGTCGAACCACATTCTTATGCTTCACCTGCCGTAATATCGATACTTCGTTACGGAGAAGTTCAGTATTTTTAACAGCGACATTCTGCGGAATGGACTTGACAGCAAACTCCTTCTTTGTCTTGCGATGCGTGCAATATCGGACTGCGCCGAAGGCGCCTATCCCAACTACCTCGGCGCTGACTTTGTAGTGTGCACGAATCTGACCTTGGCGAATGTTGGCAAGAGGATCAGAAGAAGTGACGAGATGTTGAGGCTTGGAAGCTTTTTTGTCCTTCATTGGTTGCTTAGGTGTCCTTTTCGCCCTGGGAGCAGCATCACCTTGATGCACTACAAGTTCTGTGCAGACTGGCGTCGTTATCTTCTTGTTGGGCGAGGCCTTGCGTTGTCTTCTCCTCCGAGGCGGAGTGTCTTCACTACTTGAGCTCTCGTCAGAGCTTGAGCTAGACTCGGAAGAGTCATCACCAGCATGAACAGGGGGAATGTACTTTGGTCTGCGTGATCCATATTCTGCTCTCGGAACTGATATCACCATTGCGCTTGGAGTTGGAGGCTCGTTGTTGAAATTCGGAAGAGTAGGGCTCACTTCCGCGTCGTGAGCAGGACTCATAGTCACGACTCTTGGGCTGGGGTGTGCCTTTGATGATTCTAGCTTTTGCAAACTATCTTCAGGAATGCCCTGCATCAAATTCGTCGTGCTGTGAAGTACGCGGTTGCTGACATCGAGTTTCTCTTGGGCTGACGACTCATTTGCGCTGTACAAGTGATTGCCATGACGTTGCGGTGGGGGTGCCATGGCCTTTTCAAGATCACTAAATATCATAAGAGACCTTGTCTTGGGACTGGGACATGAGCTAGCCAGAGAGTGCGTGGCTGTAGTGGGAGCAAATGGTGAGACCAAATGATAGCCCTTGCTGACTTCATCTGCTTCATCCATCGCATGTGTCATCAGTCGGAACTGTCTCCAGGAGTGATAATTGATTGCGTCAACAACTTGCTTGATATGTCTATGAAAGAGGAGCTCGAGTGCAGACCTTGCCTCATTTCTCGAATACATGATGCATTCAGAGTCAGATCCCGCGGAAGAAGTTCTAGATCGATCGACTTCCTGTGCTTGTGGGAACGATTTTAGGGCTGCCAATGGCTCTGGACAGGAGCATGTCCCGTCTGGTTCAAATGTCAGCTCAAAAGAGACTGTAGTGTCTGACATGGTTAATGTAATGCACTCCTTCTCGGCATCGTTCTCTCCTTGCTTATCCTCACAAGACAGTGCAATACCCCAACTCTGCGGGCTGCTGCCCATCAGTTCATCAGTGATGACACGTGAACGCATATCCCACAGGGAATACACTAGAAGGGACACAACTCTGTTGATGTCATCCGTGCCTTGATCCCGTTCCAAAACTCGAATGGCATCTTCTACAGTTCGCACTATACATCCATCAATAGTCAGTATAATGTCTCCACGCCTCAATCCACTTTTGGCAAAGACACTCGAGGGTTGGATGCATTTAATCCTGACTAATGAAGTTGTTGATGCTTGATCGTTGACTATTTGCAATTCCATCCCTCTAAATGAGCATGAGGAGGCTGCTCCCCCCAAAGAAGGAGCCACATATGTCGACAGGCGAATCATGTGGTATGCACTTCCATCGATACGCCGACGCGCACGCTTCTTCCCCCCCTCATCACTACCGATGAGAGCTGTACTAACTACAACAGTCAACGTCCCCTCTTCTGTGGCACGAATCATCTCAGCAGCCCGTCTAGCATCCTTGACTCTGTGCCCATTGATGGTCAATATTTCGTCTCCCTCAGATATAGGCTGCTGGGAATGCGCATAATTATTTGTATGGAATGGACTCGCACACGAGATAGAGGAGACCACAGCCGTGGATGAATCTGAGTTGTTAGAAATGGTAATCCCCAGGGGTTTATCTTTGGTCTTGACCACAGAAGCAGAGATGATACCGGGAATGACTTGATCGTTACCCCCCTCGTCTTGTTCGTCGACCCATTCGTCTTGTAGGTTGCAAAATTCGTTAAAGTCGGATTCCATCCCTTTGCAGATGGAGCTTGAATCTGTTAAGGCCGCGGTCTGTTGCTCTGTGTAAATGCTCAGCTTGGCTGTGCATTCTGGGGGAGCCATCAGAGAGGTTTCGTTTTCATTGGATGGTGCCATTGGCATATGTGTTTGTTTTTTGGAGATCATTGTTGTGCTGCTCTCGAACTCTGTCGAATGAGATAGTGCGAGAGATGTGAGCCTCCATCTCGTCGGAGGCGACCGGCGATTTCTGTCCACAGCTCACGCTCGGATTTGTATTATTTCTGCTCAGACTGGGTACCTACAGCGGATGTGGCATTCCATCGACGATTGATTATCTAGTGTTCATGTGTTCGGGGTTTGCTGTTGCGTGTGGGCATGCCGAAATGAGGTTAATAGTTGCCTCACAAAGGCTAATAATTGTCCGCACGTGTACTCAGTACGTCTACCCACAGAACCCCGAATAAGAGTGGAGTCTCAAAACGGGATCGTCTTATCATAAATAAAGTAATTTTTTATTATTGCTTGGGACAACCATGGACATCACGACTACTGGAAACCAGATTCACTCATTTGGAACCAAAAAATGTCCCCACACGATCGATGTCCCCACGAACTATCGGTCTCCTCTACAGTGGTCCCCCCACACGATCGATGTCCCCCAAACTGATCGGTTACCTAAACCTCAACACTTACGGCACTGTCTCTGTAGTACGAACGGAGAGAGATGTTTCTGTTTCTGTTGCAGTTCTGCGGTCCAGCGAGTCCGTAAGACGTACTCATCAACTCCTTATCTGATCAGTATCATTCTTGCTATCATTTACATGTCAACTTTCGGAAGAGTACTCCTTTTGAGTTCTTTGCTGCCTTCCATTTGCATTCGGAAGATTACTTCTTTTGAGTTCTTTGCTGCCTTTCATTTACATTAAGATCTGAATTAAAGGTTACAATACTGACTCGCATGCTGATATGGATCCCTGAACACAATGAGGAGGCTCAGCAATACTATGTGTTCATTCCTAGTTTCTAATTCCTTTGTGGCTTCGCCCTTCTACTTCACTGACTTCTTACTCCCCATCTCCAACCGCCTCTTGCTCATTCTCTTCATTGAAACGATCCTGGGCATCTTTGAAAACCGCGCATGTCATGAAAGAACTGAGCGCCCAAAAGACTACAGCCGAAAGACTGCACTTAGAGCTTTTTCCCAAGCTACAATCTGCAATATCACACACTGGTGCATTGAAGAAGGTGAAACAAAGTCCCTCACAAATGGAAGTTGCAACAAGCAATGCCGATAGGAATAGCCAAACTGGTGGAGGGAAGCGTACACAAGAGGCAACAATATACAAACCCCAGGCCGTGGCACCCATCACTGTTGTTGCAATCCCCATATTCTGCACAAAGATTGTTTGTTCACTGAATGGTAACAACTCTGGGTAGTAATAATCGATACCATCCTTAGTACCGAAGCAAGTGAATCCAGCTCCCATTACTTGATTTTTGTTGAATATAGTAACCACATCGTCAGCATTACCGAATGATAAGTAATGCTAATAGACAAACAAGTGAGATGTGCTTGATCTGTAACGAGCGCGTGTATCTTTCAGTTGTACTCACGCATCCTTTAGACCCGAATTGTGATAGGATAAAGGCTATCGACACAAAGGTGGCTGGTCCGAAGCATAATATTCCGTTTGCACTTTGAGCAATATTTTCTTCAGCAAGAGTTTCGATAATCGAGAAGTTGAGCACCTAACAAAATCACTTACAGCTTACGAGCCATTGTTAAGGAGTTCAATCGAAGAGCGAGGTGCAAATTTCTGCTTCACGCCAGTGAGTTAGAGATGTAGAATCAGAGATATTCGTCCAATCGGCCGCAAGCCTACGATACTGTCATTTGTGAAGGTCCCTGTGCTGATGGCATATCAGTTGATTGATTGCCAACATCCAACATCGATGTGAGTACTTTCCTATCTTGCGGTCGGGTAGGAGGTGTAAAGGTGTAGGAGTTGCTCTCTGATGAGTTGAGAGTTGAAACGCAGGGCCCGGAGGTGCCCGGGAGGTATCGTAGGATTTTCTGTGGGAGTGTGTGTGGGCGGCGAACGCCCGTCCACCGCCCACCGCCCTGACGCCCCTTACTCCAAAAATAGAGCGCCTTCAGTCCTCTTGGAGGTAAACACAAGCTCTGAATGGCCATTATGTTCTTCATCTCTAGAGACAGTTCATCTGATTGACAATATCATACCAAGAGATCATACTGATAACTTCTGATATAACACAGCACAGTACCTATAGCATTAGCATTACATACAAAATTTTTTTCACCTAAAACCAACGCCCATCAGCCAAGTCATCCTCATTCTGTTGCAAATCATCATCATCCCCAGAGTACACTGAAGTTTTTCTTGTCTCGTCTCTCCTTCTCCTAAGAATTTCAGCGAGAGAAACGCGAGATTCAGATGCCAAATTGTTGTCCTTATTCGAAGATGTGTAACTACTTTCCCACTGTTCATTTGAATTCTGATCTGCAGCCGTTTCTTCGTTACCGGCACCTTCAGTAGCAATATCTTCTTCCTCATTATCATCATCATCTTGTTGAAATGCCAAACCGGGATCGTAGAAATCAAGTGATTGAAGATTACTTTCATCTGCAGCCGCAGACTCTGTTTTTGACTTTTTTGCTTTACTCTTGAGCAATACTAACCGTGCCAAACGAGCTTCGTATGACGCCTGCTCGACATTTGTGACTGCTTCATTATCATATGGCTGATCTTTAGATTGTTTCTTTCTTTTCTTCTTCTTGGGTTTGCTGTCTTCGGAAGGTGCTACTGCAAGTTTTACTGGTGCAGGTGTTGGCCAATCTCCTTCTGCTTTTGGTTGAGGATGAGTAAGTGTGTTATTATCATTCTCGGCATCTTCCCCCATACCACTGATGTCTGGTTCGTCTTCCAAAAGAGCATTGAATTCATCCCATACTTCATCGGAAACCTTTTCTCCGGCCACTTCCTTTTTAGACCCAGCATCATGTGTTTTTTTCATTGCATCGCTCCCAGATTGATTCATAGCAACAGTAGAATCTGTCCTCCCTTCTTCTTCATCAGATGTGATTGCTCTAACTTGTACATCTGTACTAAATTTGGCTCTCTTCTTACCATCTTGGTTCTCGTGCGAAACCGGTGCATCTCGCTTCTTGCCTGGAGAAGCAGCCACCGATTTTTCCACGCCTTCATCTTCAGAGGAAGAGTACCCTCCAATCAGACCAGTAAGTGCATTGGTACCCCGAGAATCGGCATCATCTCCTCCCTTTGCTTCAACACTATTTGCAGTGTACTTAGGCTTTCGTAGGATACTACTGGCGGAGGACGCAGGAAGTGGCTTCGTGTCAGCTTGATCGGAAGCGGAGATTTGCAATTTGGACCGCGCCTCAGCCATACGCTTCCTGAGTTCGGCTTGACGGCTTTGTCGTGACATTATTTTGTTGATGAGAGTTGAGGGGAGGCGATCATCGATGAGCAAATTTGTGGGTACCTGTATGTTGCCTAATAAACTTAACGACACATCACAGGTACTTTCATGTCCATCTTCTCTTCTGCCTCCTCTCCCTCTCTCCTCTCATCCTCTTATTTTTCCGAAGAGCATTCAGCATTTAAAAACACCATAAACACAAGGAGTGAATAGAAGATGGCGGCAACAACCTCCAATCAAAATCTTCTCAACGCAATCCATCGACTTCTCGGATCAACTCTGCTTGTCACCATGACCGATGGAAGGGTCGCTGAGGGAAAATTCGTATGTCTCGATCGATTGGGGAATATCATCCTCGAGGATGTTACAGAACGCAGAGAGATCACGTATGATAGCGGAGACGGGGGCCAAGATAGTGTGTGCAGATGGGAGACGGAACGATCTTTATCACAGGCTGTGATTCCAGGTGATAGGTTGGCTAGGGTACAGATTGATAAGGATGAATATCAGTGTCGAATAGAGAGTTTGCAGACCTAGCTAGCAAAAAGTGTTAAGACTTCTTGTGCTGATCCTTTGTGCCGATCCTCCAACGACTTGTCTGTAAATTATTGTAGCGCAGAATAGGTGAATCAAAATTCGACATTCGTGATCCCTGATAATACAGAGCCAACAGTACATCATGTCTAAGAAATGTTTACATTCACATTACAAAACAATACACAAAGACCTGAAATAATAGCAGAGAACCGATCAACATCCAGCATCTGAAGCAAAAGACTCTGCTATTGTGTGAACTCCACAAGTATTACCGAATTGTCTTGTGGCAATTACTTTTCCATCCTTGTTTATGAGTGAAAGTTTTGCCTTACTCAATCGACACAGACAACCTGGAGCGTCGCTCCAACCACTACAATACCGGTTAACTATCTCCACTTTATCGAGCAATTTTGGTGAACCAAGATCAACTTCTAACCAAGCATTCGAGTCGTTGGTGTGCGAGAAAGAGTTCGTGTTACCGTCGATGGCTTTTGATGCAGTGAACTGATTATTCCAATTTGATGATTGACTGGCCGTGCCTTGAAGTGCGACGTTTGTTTTTGAAGAAAAAGCCTTGAGCTCAAATAGTTGCAAGTGATCTCCAGTGGATGATTCCAATCTGATTTTCTTGGCATTGTAGCATGTTAATGGAGGAGTAGCGGAACTTGAAACTGCAAACACCAAGTCATCAATGTCGTCATATCCACTTGTAGGGCATGTGAATGGACTTGATGTGCTTGGACTTCCTTGATATCTAAATACAACTCTGACCCTGTAGAGCCGACGAAGTGGCAGTAGACGATGTGTCAGTCTACGTGAGAGGACAGTCTGTCCGTGTCATCGGCCTATCGGTGCGGTAGGCGGTACCGTGAGTGGTGAGAGACCGACAATCGAGACTCCGACCTTAGGTGAGTGTTCTTAACATTAATAGGTCTTGCCCTTCAACCTAAAAGGTAAGGAACAAATCTGGAAATCACAACAGATTTGAGAGTTTTCTCTGCCCAATTCCTCTATCCTCTCCCTCTAATGACCAGTAATCCTCCACCTCACAGATAATAAAGGCGGTTCTTGTGGTTCATTGTTCTGTGTAATGTGTAGACTGTTGGTTGGAGGGAACTCCTGTGCACTTCAAAGCTATTCCGGTGTCACTCCTAGTACCTCTAAATCACTAACTTCTCTAATGAAATTTGTCTATGACTATGTCACATCTCAACTTGTTCTGGTGTGAAAACTGGAAGAGCAATCAAGAGCACCAAAACCAAAACATAAATCACAGAACTTGAACTTGAAGGGCCAAACACCTAGGACACAGACAACTTGATGGGTTGCTATCATCACTGTTTCCCCAAATGCATATGTATTTGGCTGATGTCACTTATCATGAACAAACCAACGCCACTAGATCCTCCCAGGAGTATCTCATACACAACTTGACAGCGCTCACACTAGTGTGCTACTCTCAGTGCAAAACATGCAACCCACAAATGCTCTACACTGGTGAGCGCAACTAAAACTCAGCACAAACATCAAACAGACTTGTGTGCTACATCACCATCGACAATGAATCCAAAACAATAGATGCAACACAACAATATAAAGTATAAAGTTAATGATAGTATTGCTAGAATAGAGAGACTTGATCTGGTAACCAAGACTTTTTATTTCAACCAATTGCAACTACTACACTGCAAACATCATATCACTTGCTTTTGACAGAGCCATGTCTGCTGTGAAACAGATGGTTGGAGGATTTACTTATGAACATGGTCATCTTAGATATGACGTGTTCTAGTTTTATATACTATCTTCACAGCTGTATACGGACATTGGAACTTGCAATGATATAGTGATGCTACGTCGCCAATGCAATGAGAAATGACAAGTTGAATGTGCATCCAAAGTATCTTTATAGGACTGTTATCTAGAGAAGCCACCTGACAGCTTTGGCGGAGATTCAGGAGACAAATATCACAAGTCGCAGTGTCTCTCATGTGACCCTTTTTATTGCATTATTGAAAAGGTCGCATCGTTCCTGATCAATCTGCCATCTCACTTGTGACATAAGTTCATATATTGACGGAGATATGGCTAGTCGTAGTTCCCAGATTCTCTAGCCTCCGCCAAGACCATCCTGAGCGTTTTGGCATCTAGTAGTTTACTAGTGATAGCGTTCCTGTGACTGATTAATCGTAGTACTAACTTCACTCGTAGTGTGTGAGTCCCACTGTGGGTCAGGCCCATAGACTTCCATTTCAGCACTGCACAAACCACGTGCAAAGCTAGAGGGCGATGTAAAACAGATATTTTTATTGCCTTTTTGGAGAGATCTCAGCATGCGCTACAACTTTGTAGTTGGAACCACTAAACAATTCTCAATATCAAGCGAGATAAATAACTATTTGTATTTACTAGAACACTACCTAACGAAAGCCAATGAGGCTTACCGAAATCTCATTCAGTTGCCGAAAACTTTTCAGATGCCTTCCAGTAGCGGTGTGGACCACACCTAAATCATAACTTTTCAATTGGATCGTTGAACGATTGTCTTCATTCTTAATTCATCCAACCCAACACGACTCCAACACTCGTTGATTGTTGTATTTCGTTTGCCTTGTTTCCTTTTGCAAATCCCCCAATTGTTATCCGGTGCGTTTGTTTGCAAATCGCTTTTCAATGGCAAATGCGTTGAGAGAACTGGCGTTGCCGGTACTCAATTACCTCTCTTCTCTCTTTTGTAGGGAAGATGGGCACATCGCTGCCACTGTCGATCATGTTTCATTGCTCGAGGAGCACAAACAGTTGATTGCTCAACGTTGGATTGCTGCTGATGGCACGACGACAAGCTCGAATGTTGATTTGAGTGCATGCGATGCACCCGATCAATCCGATAGCCACAGCGAAGCCTCTCGTGGTTCTCATGAAGGGCTATATGGCTCCGGTACTGCCATCTCTTGTGGAGATAGGCGTGATGGGTGCCATGACTGCTCAATTGACTCTCGGAGGCTCGAGAGCTTGTATGCTGCCAGGAGGGCCGGTATCCCTTTGACCAAACTCAAAGTACCCGGGTGCTAATCTCCACATCCGGGCTGGCAGTTGGTCACTAGCTTTCACTAGTTGTGGCCAAAAAATTGGCACCCGGGTACTAAGTCAGATACCATCTGGCGGGCGGTCAGGTACCTAAGTTTATAGCCTGATATATTGCTATTTAGTAGATGCACCTATCCCTACTTAAAGTACATATCCCCCATACTTTGGCACCCGGGTGCAAACCCATTTTCATATGGCGGGTGGTCCTGGGGGCATTTGGCGCCTCAGTGCCTTTGCTTTCTTTCCTGGTGGCCCATTTTGGGCTGCTTTGGAGTTGCCTTGAAGGCTCTTTCAAACAAAGAAGAGCCCACATCACGTGGTATTAACCACAGAGAGGTTTGCTCCGAAGGCGAAGAACTCATTTCTTTCAACACTGCTCAGTCCAATGGGGGTTGACACTTGTTGTTTTGGTGCTGCTCGCTCCGATGGATGCGTCCAAGGCCGGTTTGATGTTGCTGCTTGCAACGACACTCACTTGGAAGGAGGAGAACGCACTTGTGTTGATGTTGCTTTCGCAATGGCTCTCTCTGATAGAGGAGGTCTCAATTTTCATTCTCTCTCCAGTGGAGGAGACATCAATGGTTCTATTGCTCGAGGAGTGCTTGGTGCTCTTGCAGATACTCACAATGTTGCTTTGAACAAAGCTAACTCTAAGAGTCAGCTCTTGTCCTTTTGATCGTAAAGGAGACAACAATAACATTAATAAAAGTATTGACAAGACTCAAGCTTTTAACATTACACAGCCCCCCACAAATATAGAGTTGTCTAGAGATTGTGTGAGGGTCTAGA
>JALLPI010000870.1:0-23789 GCA_036939935.1 Cyclotella atomus
TAGCCATTTCTACTTTCATTCGAAGTAAACTAAAGCTCACAATTTCACAATTTTTACAATTCGAATTCACTTTCGTCTTTATTTTTAATTCTACATTATCGTCGTCCGACTGGTCCAAGTGGCATAGGACAAGATGTACGTGTACGTGCCTGATCGCTGTGGTGATGGCCGACACTTGTGCTTGCAAAAAACTGCAGCGCCGCCAGCGCGCGGCTACCCAGTGGTTGGTAGGTTGTTGATGTCTCATCTGCTGCAGTTTGAAGTGTGGCCATGGCGTTGTTGTTGAGTATTGACGACGGATGTGGCGTCGTTGCAAGGGAGATTAACAAAGGCACATCATGATGTGTCATGTGAACTCTCATCCATCAAAACCATGGCGACACCTCTATCATTCAATTGTGAGACGATTTTGTACTAAAGTATTAACAAGGTGTTTTCTGAGCAATGAACTCTTGATTGAAACGATTGGATAGCTACAACATTGCATTACTTTGAGTACTACTTACTTTTATGTGCCATATGACATTAGATGCCTCGCATCGAAAATCCCAATTAAGCAGCACCACTAATGTCCACACACATGCACAGCAACAACAACACCTACCAACACACGATCAAACGCGGCCGCTGTTTTAACCAGCCCAAACAATCACCGCCAACACACCCTGCATTCACTCCATTAACTCTCTCGTTCCACAAATCAGTCACCATGTCCTCCTTTCCCATCGGCAGCAGCGTCCTCCTCCAAAACCTGAAATCCGAACAATACAATGACAAACACGGAATTGTCCGCTCACGCCTCGACCCAATGTCAGGCCGACAAGAAGTCTACATCTTTGACCTCGAAAAGTCCATGTCCATTAAACCTATCAATATTAAGTACGAGCCGCGTGAGATTGAATCGCTTAGCATTTCGGAAATGAAGGGGGTGCTTCTGTCCAGTAGTAAAACGGAAAGTGAGCTAAATGGATTAAGCAAGGATGATCTGCAAAAAATGGTGGCGGATGTGGCAACTGATCCAGAAGAAATTGCTGCACTGGTAGCTAAGTCGAATGAACCAAAAACTCCTCCTGCAGCTACCAATAACATCAGCAGCACTAATGGGTCATTCACATCGGAGCAACTCAAACAGGCCACGGACCGCATGTCAAACATGAATCCAGATCAGTTAAGACAGCAGGCTGCTACCATGAAGGCCATGGGACCTGCAGCTTTGAGGAATATGAATCCTCAGATGGCTCATATGACGGATGATCAGATTAATATTGCAATTAGTCAAATGGTCAGTGTGCATATGATGTTAATGCAGTTATAGATATTGGATGACACTGACAATCTCTCTCTACATGGCAATATGACAAACAGGAGGCAATGGCCAACAATCCTGCAATGATGAAAGCCGCCGCAGAACAGATGAAGGGGATGAATGAGGCAGAACTACGACAGGCAATGGGTTCCACTGCCGTACCATCCACACATCGACCTGCACCTACCACCACCACAAACACAACTACCATGAACGATACAATCAAAAACATGAGCAGCGATCAATTCAAAGAGGCATCTCAAAAAATATCCTCACTGACACCCGAACAACTCAAAAAACAGGCTGCCATGCTAAAATCCATGCCCATCGATACACTACGAAGAACCAATCCTCAATTCGCCAACATGTCCGAAGATCAAATCAAACTGGCCATTCAACAAATGGAAACCATGGCATCCAATCCCGAAATGCTCAAAATGGCCTCTGAACAAATAAAGAATATGGACGATGCTCAATTTCAACAAGTGAAGCAAATGTTTCAAAGCGGAGGATCAACCGGACCCGATGGCACTCCAACCACAACCTCCAACAACAACAATATGGCAGAACTCTCCGCAGACCCATCCAAAATGATGGAATCACTCCTATCCAACCCCGAACAACTATCCGCCATGATTAAAACTATGAAACAAAATCCCGATTTGATGAAATCCATGCTCAAAAGTCAAATGGGCATCAATGACACTGATACTACCGCCAATGACAATCCTCGAGCCAAACAAATGGAACAGGCAATTGATGAATTTGCCAACATGTCAGATGAACAATTGGATAAATATATCCGATATGCTAATAAAGCACAGAGTGTGCTTTCGCCGTTTCTTTCTGGGTTTAACAAGACAAAGAGTGCTTTAGGTATATCGTCACGGTCATTGATTGTGTTGATTAATTTAGTGGTGTTTGGTGGGATTGCATTGTTGGTTGTTTGGATGATGTCGAGAGGAGGAGGAGGGGTTGTGATAATGGAGGAGAATGTGTTGAATGTTTTGAGTGAGGATGAGCCGCCTGAGATTGCTTTGCATGATGAAAGTGAATTCTGAGTAAGAAACTACAGCTGTATAAAAATGGATGCAGTTGAACTGTTACAAGTGATTGGAGGCGAGCACATGCATTATATAATTATATTGACTTTATTCCTCTCTAGTACTACAACGTCACTCCTTGAACAAAACCTCCAATCGATCCCCATCAATAAAATCAACCAAACTACCACCCGGCACCTCCTCTCCCACCATCTCCAACTTTGGCTTTTCCACCGTCTCAATAAACAATGCCAAAAGACACTCAGCTCGATTCATCCTCAGTAATGGATTCATTTTTAGATTGTCTCCCAATGTCTTTTCCAGTTCATGATTCAGCTGTATTGTATCCACGTTATACTCTTGTTTTAACAGACCATAATTCATTTCTTCACCATATTTCCAAACATGGTCAGCTTTACCAACTTTAGAACGTAATTGATGTTCCAATTCTCTCATTCGCATGACTACACCCACAACTCTACCAGAAATGACATTTGATTCTTCCATGGTGAACGAATCAGTAGTTTCATCTAATAAAGAGGCAGATTGACGTTGTTGGATTGCATTCATGGCTATGGAACCTGCTAGGATGGCTGTTTCTATTGGTTTTTGTGATTGGGCAATGTCTATTACGGAGTTGGTGCCATCGTTGGAAGGTTTACTTCGTTGAAGGAGAGCATCGGCAATACAGTTGATGGTGACGGGATGGAGGGAGGGGCGGATTCCCGTGGTGGAGCGGATGGAGTCTCCTTTTGGTTTCGTTGTTGGTGATGGCGACGGTGCATCGTCATCATCTTGATTTGCATTTGGTGATTTGGCAAAGCCTGCAGCGTGTGTGATGACGAGCTGCCGTAATGGAAGGCGAGATGATGGGCAGAATGCCTCAATGAGTTGGGGTGCGAAGCACAGGAAGTATGGCAGCAGAGAGGCTAGAATCATTGTCGATTGGATGGTAGATTGGCTGAGAAATATTCGAGGGTTGGGATGTTTTACGTGGTTGCTTCTACAGATAAAGGTTAGCGGAGCATACCAAGCGCATTTGGCATTAAAATGCCCTCTAATATTGAAACTTAAATCATAGCTTAGGGAAGACTATCCAACGCAGCAAGGATTTGATTGAAAGTGGGCCTATCTTTTGGATTCCTCTCCACACAATTCTTAATCAATGCACGGAAAGACTGAGGGCACCACTCAGGAATTTTAGGCCTGTTGTTTTCATTGAGGACGGAGAGAGCGCACTGTATAGGAGTCATTCCTTCATAGGGACACTCTCTTGTTAGCATCTCCCATAATATAATACCGTAGGAAAAGACATCAGCTGGTTCTGCGTAGTCTTCGTTGCAGAGTACTTCGGGTGCCATCCATTGCACTGTGCCGCAATTTCCTGTCATTCCACTTCGAACGGCCTTGAGTCGGCTCAAACCGAAATCAGCCAGCTTTGCAGTGTAGCTTTCGTCGAGTAAGATATTGGCACTCTTCAAATCTCGATGCAGTACAGGCGGGTTGCCGCTATGAAGATAGCACATTCCTCGAGCAGTGCCAGATGCAACTCGTTTCACCAATATCCAAGGCCAGGAGCCTGCGGGAGCCATTGGAGGATTGCCAGTATCTTGTCTAGTACGCTTTGGAGTTGTTGGAGGTCGATTAAGAGTGTCATACAGCTCAAGTGGCCAAGCTGAGCGTGTCATTCCATCCGCTGGTTGATACGGCGGCAAGAGTGGATTCCTTAACGCATCCCACAAAGAGCCATTCTCGCATAACTCTGTGACTATGGCCCTATTCGGTGGATCCAAGCATGCTCCCATGAACAAACAAATATTGGGATGCCGCATCCCAGATACCATATTGATTTCCGCAATGAATTCTTCAATGACAGCCTTGGGTACAGTCTCTGCCTGAGCTGCACCTGTCAAAACTTTCACTGCTACCGGAGTTCCTTTCCATTTGGCACTCCAGACTTGACCGAAACCACCGCCTCCAATCACCTCCAACAGCTTGAGTTCAGAAAATAATATCTTGGACGACAATGAGGAGGACGTGTCCGATGCCTCCGTCAAGTCATTTCTCACATGCTGTATACCATTTCTCGGATCACACTCAGGATCCATTACCGAAGAAGCTTCTCTCAACTTGGCTTCATTTTCACTAACTTGCCTCCTCTGTTCTAGCACCTCAGGACTAACAGGTTCGCACCACGCCGATTCCTCATGTCCAAACATTGGATGCATGTAATTCTGACCACCGTGTTTCGAAGGCGATCCCGTGGACGGCGCCGATGAAATGAACGGACGGGCAGTTGTTCCCTTGGGAGGAGCTTCCATCTCACTAACCCATCTCGGGCCCTGTACTCCCGATTCCATACGAATCAAATGCAACTCCTCGAGAAGAACCGAACGCGGTGCATCGATGGATCTTTGCGTGTCTCCACTCTGAGGACTGGCGTTGAGATTAGGAACCACAGGCACACCCTGTAAATCTCTCAAGAATCTCAATGGATCATCGGAACCATCATCTGTTTGGGAATTATCGACCTCATCAAAAGGTAAGGCAAATCCGGCCATTTGACTGTGTGCCTCGACTATCTGCTTATCAATCTCACGCTTGGTCGTCGAGTTCTCCACACGTGGTGTAGGAAAATCCATTATATCCGAAGATATACCACGAGACAAACGTCGAGGTGATAACAGTTCCTTCTCGGGTGTGGTGAAACTGGGGATGTAATCCGTCGACGAAGAGGGAGGCATGGTATTATTATATTCCTCGAAGGCCGTTTCGTCCGTCAGTGGTGGCGTGTGAAACACGACATTACTGTTGAAAGAATCATGTTTGTCTTCCTCACTATCCATCATGGATGGCATTGCAACGAATGAATCGGTGGGTGTGAATGTTCCCATGGGTTTGACTCTCGCATGTCCGGTCATGGTAGGCTCCTCGTCATCGTCAATTGCCTCTGTTTCGAAGGATCCAGCCCATGAATTACTGCTGATTGACTCGTGGTTTGTCTCGTTGTTGATGATTCTATCTTCTCTATCATCTGTACGCTTGTTCATTGCAACGGAGTGTTCAAACCCCTCTAATCCAGATCCGACACCGCTATCCAAATATGGAGGACATGGAAGCATGGAGGTTGTATTATCGATTCGAGGAAAGGGATCGATAGTCGGAGATCGCATTCCCACTCCCGGAGATTGTTCATATCCGCTACTACTGTTTGCCATTGCTGTTCTGAGTTGAAACGATCGATTCCCGACATTTCTATTATTACTAGAAGATACCACGGATGGAGAATAAGGATGAGTAGCACTCATTCTCGATGGAGTTTGAAATGGCTGTTGCTGTTGAGAAGTCGCCGATTTGCGCAATCGACTCTCCTGCTGACGAAAGTTATTGCCATCTTTATAAATCTTATGATACAAATGTGCCATGGGATCATTGGGTGGAATAGGCGAGGGAGGGATTCGTTTCTTGGTATAATTTGTATTATTGCCTGAAGAGAGGAGTTCTGTGGCGGATGCTACAACTCCTTCCTCTGCGGTAGAATCGAGAGGATAATCATAGTCTTCCTCAACATCGGCATCATCGCTCCATTCATCCGTCTTTTTTCTATAGTTGGGTGATTTGTATGGACCCTTTTTTATTCTTCTAGATCGAAATAGGGTGTTGGATTGGGATGATGGGTCGGTTGTGGTTATAAAGTGAATAAATAATGCAATCAATAATCCAATGATGGCAAAGAGTATCAAGACGGATAATTGCCATGTGCCATCGGATGTTACTGTCATGGTGTTGCCTATTCGTAATCCGTGATTGGGTGTGTTGTCTTGTAGATAATTATCCGTGGACGTTCTTCGATTATTGTTGCTGCTGGCATCGAATATATCTGTATCATCAATTGGGTTGGTGATGGATTCACCGGACTTGATGATGTACTCATTGTTAATATTTTGTGGATGACGAGCAGTATAATGATCTTGGCCTTCCCTCGAATGATGCAGTGATGTATCGGCAGCAGTATCTCCCGAGAGGAATCCGTTATTATTGGATGATGCTCTATCTAAACTTTTTCGAAAGGATGGAGTGATGTGTCCATTATCTTGTTCGGCTCGAGTTCGTTTTCTTCCCCGCAGCCCTTGCTGCTGCTGTTGATTTTGGACGTGAACACTTCCATCTCCTAAACCAGGAGTGTAGTAGTGAAGGCGTTTGGCTTCGTTATGTTGGTTGAGATTACGTGCCATTTTAGGTTCTGGTGCTTGTAATTATTTCTACACTGATGTTTGATGTTCTCGTGTAACATATACCTCCATCAGCAGCCGTCTGCTGTCTCCACTGATGCTCTATCGCTGATATATCTCTTGAGCAAATCAGCGTAAAGCTAATGTATTATCAATGATGCGATTTCTTGGTGTCAAATATGTATGAAAGCCTCACAAAAAGAGATCCAAGACCCGCTTTAGGATGAGACGTCTCCCCGAGATGCGTGCCATCAAAATAAGAACTTCAGAGTTGCCCTGCTCCTATGAACCGAATTGCAAACGCACAGCAGATGTTTTAGGTACTGTTTTCATTTGTTCGACAGCTTAGAAGTGTTGCAACATGCAGATGATATTAGCTTGCATTCTTCTTTCAGCCGGCATGCTGATTATACTTTTTGCTGAAGGCTCGCGGTCACTCCCGCCATAGAAACTTCAACTTGAACTTTAAAGTAACCGAGTGATGTCTTTATGTCGCCAAGATGCATATCTTTTACTTCAAGATTTTTCCACTCATCACATCTCGTCAGTTTCACCTTCACGCAAAATGGCGTCCCAAAGAAGAAGTAGAGCCAACACAAACCAACAACCACAATCGTATCTCTGCATCAAGCAAAGCACCACCGATTCCATAACAGCCCACTTGATTGACCACATCAAAACATCACGGCATCATCATGACGAAACAACCACTGATTATTTCCACTCTAACAATCTTCAGCCTGATCCTACTCACAACACATGGATTTGCACCTCCCTCCACTTCCACCTTTCACCCTCAAACCTCTCTCTCTGTAATCGGTGAACAAGCCTCCTCCATAGGCCCCGCCACCCTCCTCCGAAACCTCAAACAATCGTTACCCCAAATACCCTATCTAGCCGAAGGATCTGCTAGTCCCTCCAATAAAATCGACATACCTCCCCATGTCGCAGCAGTGTTATCTTCTCCGGAGGCACCCAAACGAGAAGCGGAGAATGAAGAACGAACGAATCGTATACGAGAGAGAGCGGCACAAGCTTCAAGGGATGCTATGGAGATGAGGGGGATGTTGCTGGGCGATGCTGATTTGAGTGCTTGGTGGAGGACTCCTCATCCCTCTGCCACCTCTAATGGAGGAGGTGGTAGAGCTATAACCAAAGAAGATCCACTGACCATCCTTGTAGCAGGGGGGGGACTAGCTGGTTTAATTGTAGCCTCGGCAGCTCACTCTAAGGGTATGAAGGTTGCTCTCTTTGAACAGGCGAGTTCCTACGCACCCTATGGTGGACCGATTCAAATTCAATCGAATGCATTGAGGGCCATACAGCAGATTAATCCTGAAATCTATCAAGAGTTGATTAAGGCAGGGACTTGTACGGCTGATAGAGTTAGTGGATTGAAAATTGGATATCGAAAGGGGAATAAATTGGCTGGTCTATATGATGCGGGAGATTGGTTGGTGAGATTTGATACTATTGGTCCTGCATTGGAGGCTGGATTGCCTCCTACTGTGGTGGTGGATCGTCCTGTCATTCAGCAGATTTTGGTCAAGTACGGTTTCCCCGAGGGAACGGTACGTATAGCCTCAAGGATTGTGGATTACGAGGATCTAAAGGATGGTAAGGGCGTAGTGGCCACATTAGAAGATGGAACAAAAGCCTACGGTGATGTATTGATTGGTGCCGATGGGATATGGAGTCAAGTACGAAAAATTATGCATGGATTAGATGACGGTGCCGGAGGATTTGCCGCCTCGGGTGCCGCAGGAGGAGCATTGGACGATAAAGAAGCGAGGAAGTTGGCACGAGATACTGTCAAGATTGCCGCTAGGGCCGATCGACGATTTTCGGGCTTTACGTGTTATGCGGCCTTGGCTCCGCATCGTGCTTCGAATATCGAGAATGTTTCGTATCAGATTTTGTTGGGTGAGAAGAAGTACTTTGTGTCCACGGATGGTGGGGGTGAGAGGCAGCAGTGGTTTGCGCTTATTAGAGAACCGGCGGGTGGAGTGGACCCCGAGCCGAGCGAGGAGGATCCTCATCCGAAGTTGACTCGTTTGAGGAAAGAGTTTGCATGTACCGGAAGCGGTGACGAGGATGGGAATGTGTGGGATGCATTCGCGTTGGAGTTGATCAATGCCTCGTCTGAAGAGGATATCAAACGACGGGATTTGTATGACGGTGCACCGCTCTTGACTACTTTTGACCCTCGACGGTTATTCAGCCCGTGGGCCAAAGGTCCCGTGGCACTCTGCGGTGATGCCGCTCATCCCATGATGCCAAACCTAGGTCAGGGTGGGTGTCAGGCCACCGAGGATGGGTATCGTCTCGTGGAAGAATTGGCCAAGGTACAACATACGAGGGATGTGCCGGGAGCATTGGGCGGATATTCGCGAGTGCGTGTCATTCGTACTGCGATTATTCAGGGATTTGCTCAGTTGGGAAGTGATTTGTTGGTGGACTTTGATTTGATGATGACTATTCCTTTGCTTGGTCCGTTCTTTTTGACAATGACACAGTTGTCTATGCCTTTTATTCTTCGATTTTTGTACACACCTTCTTTTTAAGATGAGAGAGTCAAAGAATAGCGGAGTAAATAACATGCTTAAGATATATGTTGAGAGCAGTTGAACAGATAATCTGAGATTTATTCCTCCTCTCTATCATCACTGTCGCTCTCTCCTTCACCAGCACTCTCTTCATCATCATTTGACTGCTCATCATCATCCTCACTGTCTTGATCATCATCGTTACCCAATGCCTCACCACGCAATCGAGCCATGGCCTCCTCTTCACGTTCCTTCTTCCTAGCCTCTCTCCTAGCCTTCTTTTCTTCCTTGGCACTGCGCTTTCTTTCCACATTGGCTTCCTGCTCTTCCCTTCTTCGTTTCTGTGGATGTATGTGAAGGTGTCAAGTATTAGACACATTCATATTCATGTGCACAACATGGTACAGATCACAAAGGCAAGATACACTACACTACACACACCTTCAAGGCAATCTCTCCCTCCTTCCGTTCCTTCAACTCTCTAATCTCCTCAGCACTCTTGGTAACATACGCATGATACATGACATCCCCAGATGCCATACCCCTCTCGACCTTGACCAATTTCCATCGTAGCCTCGGACCCAGTTCGACCAATTTCAAAGCCGACTTTTGCGTCAAATCATTACTTCCCTTCTTTTTCCTATTTTTGGCAGGTAACACCACATGAGCCGCTTCATCTTCATTCTCCGAATCCGACAAAGCACCGGAAGTGACGGCAGGAGCCAACTCACCCGAAGAAGTCCGACCGGTAATATAATCGGATATATCGTCCAACTTAGACAAATTGGGAATCTTGGCCTCAATCAATCTACGGACTTTACGATCGACACCCACGGGTTTGGTTCGGATGGCGTAGTGTCTGATTTCTATTTCTTCGTCTTCCAAATCTGTATCTTGTCCGTTCTTACTACCACTAGCAGCAGCATCACCATCATCACTCAACTTACTGTCATTATTGTCGTTGGACTTGTCAACATCCCTCCTGATAAAATTAAACAACAGAACCCTCCTAACATCATTCAACTTTACCTCGCCAACGTGAATAGCCGGAAACATATTCTGAAAAGTAATCCTCATCAATTTCACATGCGGGGCAGCGGTAACATCGCCAAAGTTATTCGTCACCACAATGGGCGGATGTTCGTAGATTTTACTAGAGTCAATGGGTCTTCGTTGTACGGCTCTCAATTGCCGACTTAGAGTGAAGCGTTTGATACGAAAGGTTAGTGTGGGACCTACTGGAGTTCGTCCTATTCGGAGGTTGACATTGGGTCCGTTTTGGGATAGACAGAGTATGTGAGTGATGCCCATTGTGGAAGTTAGAGAATTGGCATAGGTGCTCATTGTGATCTTTTTGTTATTGGCATCTTCTTTGAAGTTGACGGCGGTGTAAGGGCGCATGAGTGTACGGAGGTCGGTTACGAGTTCGACGAGTTCGGATTCGACGCGTCCTCGGCGGATGACGAGAGAGCGGGGTGTCTTGAGGGAGTCGGAGGAGAGGAGGGAGGAGGTGGCGGCTTCGGAGGCGGGTTGGGTGTGAGTTCGTGTCTTTTTTCGGTGGCGGCCTCTGCGGGGCATTTTGATGATGTGTGTGATGGGCGCTGGATCTTGATGTGTCTGATGGATTGTTGATGTAAGTACTTCAGTCTACTTCAGTGATGAACTGAACCACTGAGTGCCTGTCTGTTGCCCAGTTACTTATAAATGTGAAGCGTGCGTTATTACAGCGATATAATTATCCTGCCGCTGCTGCTGGCTGAGCAGTCTCTGTAGCAATAAGTATGAATGAACCAAGCCCTACCTTGAATGAACGAAGTAGGATGGGAATGGAGTTTCGTTGGCTGCTGGTTACCTTTTGTGCCAAAATGAATCAAGAGGCTGACATAAGAAAAATTTTGCAAGTCTCACAACGGGAAAGATAAATGATGCGCATTAGCGTAAGATTTTTTGATCGGGATTTTCGACTTACTCCATCCATCTGGATCACCTGAAGAGGGTGTGGTATCTTTTGCTTACATAGTATTCAGATGTTTTTCGCACTGAGAGGTCAGATGAGGCACTCTCCCCTGCTCCTCTCGTTCGTTGCTTGCTATCGTAGTTGCCAGCACCGTTCCTTGCTGTGGTGATGCTCATCAACATGATACGCCTAATAATGATGTGTTACATATCCCATGTCAGCGGATTCCAACCACCGCAGCCCCTAACTGCAATCTCTCCCTATCGTCCGTCTCCATTAAAAGGCAACATCTATGACGACTGGGCCCAAGATCTCCTCTCGACAACTCAATCTCCCTACACTTATGATGAATTGCAACTGGCATATTGTGACGAGGAGGCAATTGAGCAATGTTTAGAGGAGTTTATGGAGAGTGACTATGGCAAGACCATGTTTGGTAGACATGATTTGCCAGCTTCTGTAGGGTGAGTGGTGTGGTGGTATGTGATGTGTTGATTAATCTAGTAGGTATGTTACTCAATCAAGATCCAACATGCACCTATCTTTAGAATCACAGGATCAATAGAATTGGTATCAGTGGAAGGACCTGAATGCGAATTGGCTTTGACTGGTAAATTTTGGCACAAGAGAGGTGAATTACCTATGCAATAAAGCAATTGATCATTAGCGTTTGAGCCGTATGGTGCCTAACTTTCATGCTTCATGGTACACAAACGATCATCAGAAACTGTCCTGGGGAAAGCAGCCATGTATCTGAATGCTCGATTACCCGAGCTGACCTCTATCAATGTTGCATCTCCAGAAGATTTAGAAGACTTTCAAAATGTCGTTGATGAGTTCACCGGTGAAGTGATATATACGGAAGATAAACGATCGCCTGATTTCAATGGGGATAGAGAAACCATGGAGTATCAGGGGCTGAATCCTGATGTTAGGGGGCCTTTTGTCTTTGGGACTGGGGGTCCAATGATACGGCCAGCATGAATTTGATTATTATGCCAGAGCTATTGTACCAAGATAGTAGTGAGATAGCACAAAAGAATTTTTGCTTTAGTACCGTCCTTATTGAACTACATGACAACCATCCTCATCAACTTTCGAATAGCTGCATGTGCCTGTCATTGATCAGGAAATGTTTCTCTTAATCCAAACCTCCTCAGCTCCCACATCTTTGTGGGTCGAAAAGATGCTCGAAAATCAGGGTCGTGCGAGATCTCCAACACCGCTGCCTCGAACTCTGAAAGGAGCTTGACCAACGAGTCTCTAGTTTCTCTATCTACGTTCTCGGATATCTCATCGACAACCAATAGGCACGGAGAGGGATGCAATAGGTTTTCTTTGGCTAGCCATAGCCGCACTCGTTGACCAGCCGAAAGAGTTTGTATCTCGCGCATAGCCAGGTCTTTAGCCAATCCAAAGTTGCCTAAATGGCATCGAGCTTGAGTCTGTGCCAATTCTTTCTCGAGATATTCGACTGCAGTTTCATTTCCATGATGTCTCAACAAATCACTCAGGGCAGTCTGAGGAAAGTAGATAAAGTTCCCAGTTCGAAGTACACTTCCTTTGGTCGGCTCCATTTTACCCAAAATGATTCTGCATAATGTAGACTTGCCGACGCCATTGACTCCAGAAAGAAGTATCCGATCATTTGCATCGATAGCTGCATCTACATTCTCAAACACGAGTTCATCTTCGCCGTAACCAACAGCCACATCTTGTAATGAACAGATCTTTCCGTCACCAGGTTTTCCATCCAAATGCAACGGTTTGACTCTTTCCACACGTGCATTCATTCGTAACTCCTGCAACTCACCCACCTTCTTCTTGGTTTGTTTCACCTTTGATGCAGCAGACTTGTCAGCCTTTTGTTTGGCTTCCTTGTTTTTGCCCTTTATGAATCGCTGGTCGCTATTATCTGCTGTTTTGGATTTGAGATTCTTCTCACGAGACTTGAGATCTATCTGCAGTTTCTTTAACGACTTTTCAGCCGCATGTTGTTTCGATTCTGTCTCGGATATTGTCTTTGTGGCATTGTCTACGATTTCTTTGTGTGTAGTGCGGAATGTGCTATAGCCGCAGTGATACATGCTCAATGTCTCATTGCCACTGTTGATGTACAGTATACAATCACATAGTTCATCCAATAGCAGCTCCTTGTGTGAAATGAGCAATATCATTGCATTGTCGCTCTTCGCAGTCTGTCTAGTCTTCTCCACGAGCCAATGGGTAGACTCCTCATCCAAAAATGAAGGCTCGTCGATGATGAGCAGGTCCGGATGTATCAAAAAAGCTGTAGCAAGTCGACACTTGTACCTCCATCCACTGCTGAGTTGCTTCAATTTCCGGTCTATGTATCGATCCAGCCCAAGTTCTTTTACAGCTGCAGCGATTTCACTTTTGACGCGCTCGTTCATCTCATCTTGAAGTTCATATAACTCTGATAATTGGTCAGCTATCTCTTCTACATTGTCTTCAGATGATTCTAGTTTAGCTTCCAACTCAGTGATGAGAAATCTTAATTGTTCAGATCGTTGCTTGAATCTCATCTCCATGTATTCAATCGGCTTAAGCTCTAATGTAGAGATTACATCTTGACTGTTGGATGATAAATGGCCACCAAGGTGTTCTTCATCATCCGATGCGGCTAGATATTCCACTACAAGACTTTGAGGAAAGCCTGGTAGTTCTTTTGAAGCCAGAATACGAGATAAGGAAGTTTTCCCTGAAGGATACAATGTATGCAGTGGGTTAGGGTTGAAAGGAGATCCAATGGAGACTATAACTTTATCCCATGCACTCACCGGCACCATTAGTACCTACCAAACCTGTAACACATCGATGTCTCAACGAAACGTCTCCATTACAATTAAACAATGTTCTACCACCGTCATGAATCAGTGATAGGTCAGATATGGTCAATGCCCCGTTTCGGTGGTAGGTTACGGGAGAGGAGGTGTTGTAGGCTGCCAGCGAGCTCATATGCAAAAAAAATTATGGGTTATCGTAGATCCATCAAGGAGAGGAGACATCAAGATTTGGTGCACGGATAGATCCTTCAATAGAGAGTCAGGTACACGAAAGGTAGGTGCTTGAGATACTTACTTTCAAAATAATCTGAAACCAATGAACTTAGCTATGTTACAATACGTTAGCATCCTCATCACTCATCATTGCCTTGAAGTTTCATCCCGCTCAGCCATCTGTAAATTTGCAATCCTTCTCTTTGTACTGGACAAGATCCTAAGGGCAGACACCTCATGCACCGCCAACTTTCGTGGTTCCTTGCTATTAGGTCTTTCAGTGGATAAAGAATCATTACCATCAAGTACCGACGACATTTCAGAAATGTCAGTTTCATCATCTGACAACTCATCAGAACCCTCGCCACGAGAAAAGGTAAGAACAGATTCCGTACTGTATGATTCTGATCCGTCGCCGTCTGTAAAAGCAGGCTCATCCTTGGACCAAAAGAAGGAACCACTACTACGATTCTTTCTTCGAAAGTCACCCTCTTCGGTAGTAAGCCCACCATGTCTCAGTAAATCGCGTATATCGTCATCAAACTTCTTCTCAATCGCCTTCAGATCAGCCTGAATTTGCTGTGATCGTTTCCTACGCCATTCCTGCCTCCGGCGCTTACTACCCTGTGCATTACCATCAGCAGTAGACTCCCCATCAGCATCCTCATCATCCTCGTCCTCCTCCCTCTTTCCATACAACCGCTCCAAAAACAATTTATCAATCATCTCATTCGTCACAACACTCCTCTCCAATATCCTCAAACAAATCTTGGCAGTCAAATCTTCATCATTCAATCCTTCCCCCTCAGTCATTATCACAGCACTCTCCATCCCATCACTCTCCTCACCATCCAACGACAATCTATCATTTCCATTCTTATCAACCATAACCGTCTCTTTCAAAATCTGATTCTCATACTTATCCCAAATCTGCTCCCACGTCATTCCATCAAATTTCCATTTTCCATATCGTCTCCACTGCCTCCATCCATCGTAGACCATACTACCAATCCTACCCGGAAGTCGTGACCGTTCTCTCGCATACTTTTTAGCCGCCATACGAGCTTGATACGCCAATGGTGCCAATTCATCGGGGTTGCTGAGTCCCATATCGTGCAGTGCCAGTAAGGCACGGGGGATGAGTGTATGGTATAATTTACGGGTGGTTGCCGGGTCGAAATCTCCCCAGAAGCGGTTTTTATTGGAGCCAAATGTAGAACGTAGTGTGGAGAGGGAGGTGTATTTGGCTGCCCAGGCTGCTTTGCGTCTTTGGTAGTCTGTGGAGTTGGTATTGAGGTTGTTGAGTTTGTTGCTTTTGGATCGGAGAGTGGTGGTAGGGGATAGTTTGACGTCGAGGCGGGAGAATTGTCCTTCGAGGTATTTTAGCATGCGGCGACGTTTTCGATGGCGAGAGGGTGTGTCTGCTATTTGGGTGGAATTGTCGAGGTTAATGTTGCTGTTGGGATGATTGGTAGAAAGGTGAAGTGGCTGGGCGTGATTCGTTTGGTCGTCTTGGGAAGAGGATGGTGAGCAGGACGAAGACGAATCGACGTGAGTTGCATATCGCAAGTCTGTTCTGCTGCGTCCATTGGACGAGGTTGGAGATGGTCTGCGTCCATCATGGCGAAGCTGGTAGAGTTTGGACCCAGGAGGAGGCACCGATGCTATAATGGCACTGGCGATGGAGGCAGTTGCGAATAAGGAGGAATGCGCTTGCCTCTTCTTCTGCAGTGAAGGGCTTGCGAATGCACATTGCGTGGAGGATGCAGCAGCGTACTGCAATGCGATGATGATGGCTAATGCTGCCACTGTGCGGATGTGCCGTCGAGGCGGTTCGTCGTTGCTTATTGTGCTGACTTGGTGGCCCATTCTGATGATCGTGTCGGTTGTGTTTCAATCTGCTGTGAGTTCTGTAAAAGGGTTTAGCAGCACCGCTTGGAGCGCACTCTTTCAGCGTGATGGTCGGCTCGGATGCAGATGCTTGTATATGCAAAAGAAAATGAACTCTCGGCAACCGCGGCCTTCTTTTTCTTCGCCACGATCGCAAATCGAATCTCTCGAACCACCGCTGCTCACTGTTTAGACGCTGCTCTATCTCGCCAACCTCTTCTCGAGCTGCTATTGTAAAGAATGGGCAATTGATTTGATGATTGCCGGCAGCTAGCTGTTCGATGATCCAGCTGGAAGTTTGCACCATTCGTATCATTGCCGTTCACATGGTGCATGTCATCGAAATCGAAGAGATGAAACAGGTGTTCGTTCAAAGAACAGATGTCGAAGATTGGTGTCAAATAATTAATGGTACCTAAATACATAAATTAATACCTTGAGGTTGAAATCATTATATGTAGATAACGATTGTATTGATAATCACTGCATCAATACATTTGCGTAACATTCTTGCATTTTCAAAAACTGACGCCAGTGATATCAGAACAGCCGTTCTGTGACCTTTGGCAGAACGCAAATTCACATTCTTCTTTGCGCCGCATTCCCTTTTTCAGAGACTCCCGATTGCGAAGATGTTCACGTTCATGTGGTCCATTTGCAGATAATCCCGTTTGTTGATGCCCCCAGCCAACACTCTCGCACCGAGCCACCCGCCGATCGACCCATCGCCATAGATAATACCTGAAAATACATAAAAATTGAAGGAGAGGAAAGAGTTCAATGGCCGATTAAAACGATCCACTCCTTTGATGTCAAGACAATCCTCCATCCCTCAGATTATACCCTAGAACCATCGATCAATCAGCTCCAACAATACTTTCCAAGGACACATCACCTCTTTGACATCATTACACAGCCATCATGTTTCGTTACATTTCCATCGCCCTAACACTAGCCATCGCATCCTCCGCCAAACCCCAAATCCATCACCCATCCCACTACGAAGTAAACCGTCGCCTACTCGAGAAGAATTATCCAGCCTTCAAAACCTTCAAGGGGTCGATGCACAGTGGCCTCATACCCGCCGTTTCTTTAGAGGTAGATACGGAGGATTACTCTGAGTACTTCTTTTGGTTGTTTCGTCCCGAGATTAATGGTGGTGTGGAAGATGAGGGCAGGCCCGAATCTTTTAGGGATGATACGTTGTTGATTTGGTTGAATGGTGAGATTGTGTTTGTATATCGTGATATATCTGTGTGTAGTGTGCAGTGTGTATTGCGTACTACTCAAATATAATTAGTAGGTAGTACATTACTAACTTTTGGCACTGCTTGTGTTTTTGCTATTTAGGTGGACCAGGATGCAGCTCCCTGATTGGATTAATGTCTGAGAATGGACCTGTAACCATTCCTAATTGTGAGTTTACATCTTACTGGTTACTGGAATGTATTATAGTGAAATCTAATCTTGCTGCACGTCTGTGAATCAAAGTTGGGCCAGGGATACCAGCACCCAATAATCCAGCCTCGGCAAAGGATGCACCCCTAGTCGAAAATGTATACGCGTGGACAAAAAAGTCTGCCATGATCTTCGTCGAACAACCTGGAGGGACTGGATTCAGTACTGCCTCTTCTTCGTGGACTGGAGATGAAGCCTCGCACCGTACCGAAGTCGATGTGGCTCAAAATTTTTATGACTTTATGCAGAATCTGTATCAAGTCTTTGGTGATGAATTGAGAGAAAAGAAGTTGTACATCTCTGGTGAGAGCTATGCCGGGTTTTATGTGCCTAGTATTGCCAGGGGTATTTATTTGAGGAATAAACAGGTCGATAAGGCTGAGAAGTTGATTAATCTTGCTGGTGTTGCTATTGGCAATGGATGGATTGATGCGTATGTTCAGGTTAGTTCTCAACATGAGTTCAGTAAAATGCAAGATGTACTACTGAATTGACTTACCTCCATGTCATTGGTACAGGGTGGTACAACGATTGATTACGCATTCTGGCATGGAATGATTGACCTACGAACCTACAGAAGTTTGCATGAGAAATGGGATCAATGTGTGGCTGGGAAGATCAAAGATTCATCCATTGAGCCCTTTCATCCATATAATACTCCGGATGAGTGTGGCGTTGTCAAGGCTGTCATGGCTGCTTCTGGCTCTCAGCAAATGTATGAAGTGACAACTTATGATACTTATCCAGGCATGGTGAGTTGTGTGTTGTTTCTTGAAGTGATTTGCAGTGAAAGCAAAGCTTGCTCACCTGTTACAATTAAATAGGAGGATACTGATGGTACAGTAGTCAGATTTTTCAACGATGCTGATGTAAGGTAAGTAAATCATTTGATGATGGTGCCATAAGTTCTAAGTTACCCAGTGTTTTGATGCCATGCTAACGTCTTGACAACGCCCTCACAGGACTGCAATTAATGTACCGTCAATGGAAGAACTGCCCGAATGGCTCGAGTGTGTGCCTGGCAGTGGCAGGCGAAGATTGTTGCAGCAGCATAGAGATCTTATTTTACTTGATGATGATATCCCGTCAGTTGTCCCTTACATCGCTGAGCTTGTCGATGATGCCAAAATTGATGTACTTTTGTACAATGGTGATCTTGACCTGGCATGTTCGCCACAAAGTACTGAGATGGCACTTGAATCGATGGTGTGGTCCGGAAAAGAAGAATGGATGGATCCTGACACAACACCATGGAAGCAGTGGATTGTTAATGGCTTGCCCGCTGGCCACACGAAAAGCTATAAGAATTTGCAGTTCCTTGTCGTGTACAACTCTGGTCACTTTGTACCTACAAATCAGGCTCAAAATGCACTCAATATGATTGGACGACTCATTGAAGGAGAAAACTTTGGTGATCAGGAGCTTCCCCAGTTTGCAATGAAGGATATCAAAGTGGAGCAAACCCCAACAATTGCAATTGCTGATGCTGCAGATCATGGAAAGAAGCAAACCGTCCAGTTCTCATTGCTGACTGGAGTGTTTGGGTTTTTACTTGGCCTCTTAGCCTCGGTTGTGTTTGGTAAGAAAATTTCTCACAAAGGGCATTACCATAACTCGTCTTCTATGGATTCTCCCTTTCCAAAGACTGAGACCACACCCTTGAAGCACCCGGTTGTGTAGAATTGTTCATTTTAAGATAGGTGCTGTTTATGAGTTTGCTTTTACATAGTAACTGATGTAGTGCTATTGTAAGACAAAAGAAACTGCACATTTTTCATTACATTTAAGTACTGTATTCTTCGCGATAAATACTCTCTACATCCCTACAATTCAAGCAAGCTTCTACAAACTCAACATCCGCTGAATATCTCACAACATGAAGAGCATATCCCTTCTCCAGTCGGCCAAGGTATTGAACTGCATCCACCTTTGGCAGGCCCTTCGTAGCACAAAAATGGTGCTGTGTCAATCTGGCATTTGTTCATCTCGGATTTACAAACAAGTTTGCTACATGGAGGACAATCCGAAGTAACACTACTAGCCTTTTCTTCGCCAGAATCCTCTGCACAAGTGCCTGGATCACACCCACCACATATACTCGGATACTCGTTACCGGCTACCTGCTTGCATGCTCCTAGCTCATTCAGACCTCTATTAGTCATCAGCCACTGAATACGTTCTTTGCAGGTAAAGCCATTGGCATTTTTATCCAGTGCATCATTCTTACAAGTTTCAGGACATCCACAGTCTACCAGTGTTTCCTTGACAGATTTTGGAACAGTTTTGCTGTGAATCGAAGAAGATGGCTGCTCCAAATCATATGGAGTAATTGGGTCCGGACGAGAGGATATGTACCACAACGTATTGCTGAGAGAATGTCCGTTACCACCAGGATTTGTAAATGCTCCACTTGGCAGTTCAAGTGTTTTCTCTAGTGCAGCCTCTTGGTGACCTAAACTTGCAAGAACTGAATACAAGAGGATTGCCCAACCATCATCTACACATGCAGCAGTAGATTGGCAGCTCTCAGCGAAAGATGGATATAGCTGTCTGAGCCATTGATCCGTATCTCTCCTTTCTGACACAGGAGTTAGAGGTAAGAGCTGTATTCCATACGCCAAATAGGGTGCGGAGCTAAAAAAATCGAGGTTAGAACAGGCAAATGCTTCATTGAAGGAAGATTTGTTTAAATGACGGGCTTCTGCTTACCCAAACCAGGTCTGAAACTGACACATTGTATCCCACATCATACTTACAACTGCTGGTTGGTAGTTATCAGCTAGAGGGTTCACATTTGAGTTATGGTCAAGTAGAGCACGGTAAATTGATGGATGATGTGGCCACTCACGGTAAATGATATCACGCTTTGGACTGTACACATGCCAGTATCTGTCAGCGGATCGAATCTCAGTTGTAGCTAAGAATCGTCCGATATTGAAGATCTCGCAAGCTGAAGTAAAGCATGCAAGTTGTCAGTGCATATGAATATTATTAATACATCGAAGCAGTAAAAGGTCACCGATAACAAACCTGTGTATGCATGGTCATTGTCTGCTTGTGTCGCTGATCTACCATTCCCAAAGGCCTTCATCATGACACTGCCATACATAGCTATGCCCTCATACGCTATTGAATTGCAATGATCGTATTANGCTTTGGACTGTACACATGCCAGTATCTGTCAGCAGATCGTATCTCAGTTGTAGCTAAGAATCGTCCGATGTTGAAGATCTCGCAAGCTGAAGGAGAGCATGTAAGTTGTCAGTACATATTATTATTGTAAGAATCAGTAAAAGATCACTAACCTGTGTATGCATTGTCATTGTCTGCTTGTGTCGCTGATCTACCGTTTCCAAACGCCTTCATCATGACACTGCCATACATAGCTATGCCTTCATAGGCTATTGTGCAATAATCGTATTAGTAAGGAAGGGCTTCACTTTTCAGCTTCAATTATGATCACTCAAGTCATACCTGCGATAGCCTCGCTACTGCTCTCTTGATTTCTGCCATTCAGGTAAGGTCTGCCACCAAAAAGGGCTATGCCAGACGCCCATGAGTTTCCGAGGTACCTTCGAGGAATAATGTGTAAGGTGAGTTGAGTACTGGACTATGGGAGTCATCAAATTATGTGCCTACCAGTCCTTTTGCCTGAACACAGGAAAGAATTCGTCTTTGACTGATGGATTAGCGATGTCACGTATTAGCAGTAGCACCTTCTCAAAGTATCCCCTGCCCCAATCTCTGTCGTATTCAGCTAAAATAGCGGCTGCGTAAATGTGATAACCAAAATGGAAGTGGTGGTCGTTGTAAAATCCCTGCCCAAAGTTTAGCCCGGGGTCTTACAATATGCCAAGATTTAGATGTCAAACTTGGTACTGTGATAAGACAATGTAGAGCACTCTTGTTCTTACCTGAGTAACCTGGACAATTTGGATACGTGTTGTCACAATCTAGCCCATTGAAAAGACAGCCGCAACTAACCATTCCACCCCAGCTGTTGTCAAATGTAAGGGGGGCTGAAGCAGTGCCATTAAGCCAAACTTCGACTCCTTGCCTTAGTCTATCAATGGCTTCTGTTACATCTTCCTCAGTTGGAAGTGTGGCACTTTTACAAGCTTGGATGATTTCTAACAATTCCTGGTTGTCTGGTACATCCTCATTAGGCCGTTCAGCAAGCCCACGCAGCTCTTGAGCAATGACAATTATTCGTCCCAACTTGGCTAGCATTTTACCTGAAAAGCAGTGTCAGAACAGCTTTCATACTATTAAACTTTGCGCCAAGCCTTGGACTAGAGTACTCACCTGAGAAGTATGTATCACCCGCACCTTTCATATAGTTCTCCGGTACAGAATATTTGATGTCATCTACTAATGCCCGTGCCAATGCTGGAATAGCTTTATGATTTGCCGGCCGTGGCGACACAAAACTGGGTAGACCTCCAAGCTCCTCTTCCATCGCCCATAGCCCACCTTTAACCAAACAAGCTTTTCCGTGCAGGGAATGCATACAATGTCCAATCATTTCATTGCTTGATCGCCCCTTTAACTCGCGGAGTATGTCCACATGATGCGGTAGGGCGAAAGTAATCAACTCTTTTGAACCTTTTTTTGTAAAGTGCTTAGCCTTCCAGTCAAAGAAGAGGTAAGCACTTTTACTATCTGGTGTTTCGGGTGTGAGTGGTCCCTCTGGTGACAAGAAATTGTTGTCGTGAGTATATTAACCAAGAAGAAATTATTGTAAAGAAGTGAAACTCCTTACCTGGGTCAAAGAATGAGTACTTGACGAAGGGATGTGTTGGATAAACACCCGCATGCTCCCGCAAAACAGACATGAACTTGGATTGATCTTCAGCTTCGTATCGGTTACAAAAGTTAACATTGGTTCCTGCAGTACAGTTGTTTGCCAATGCTATCCGAACCATCAGTGGCTCATCTGCATCATGAGCATCTTCAAGATGTAGTTGAAATGCATTTCGATTGTCTGTTGATGAAATTGCACCAGGTGGCAATGACACAGTCCCTTCTGCTTTGCTGGGGTTTATAAAGCAACTGATACGCACCGGTCTTGAGAAGAATACAAGCCAGGTGAAATCAGATTCGGGAAAGTATAGTTCCACATCACTTCTTGCAAGAACACTGTCTGACTTTTCAGCCACAGTGTCGTGATGGGCATCGAGTTTGCCACATTGCAACTCCTGTGATCCGTCAATGACAGGCAATTCTGCAACGACTTCTGATGCAATCACTGGCTTCACACCAGGTGCATATTCCATAGTACCATACGGCATACCTCTCAAAATGCTAGATCGAATATATTTATGCGAATGCTTTTGATTCATCCAACGTATCCCAATCCCAAGCTTGCTTGGCAAAGTGTCTGGATCAATTTCGTACTTTCTCGTAAATCCTTCATCAACTGTGCCCAATGTAAGACCATGCCAAGCCACGAATACACTCTGCACAACAGTGCCATAGCTCATAATATTAGGATAATGCAATCGTATTCCCACAATGGGTCCAACCGTGTCAACAATGTAGGGAATTGTATGGACACGATTTTCTTCACCTGCATAGTTATCATATTTACCATTCTCTCCGGGATTGTCATCCAATCCAACAATCAAGTTAAGATACCATTCATTAGTAGGAAGTGGTACACCAATCTTGGTACCTTTTTGTACTGATCCAAATACTAATCCTGGAAGTGAGTTGGCAGGTCTATCATTGTAGATTGGAATGCCAAGCTCTGCTGGTGATTTACGAGAGAGTGGCTCGTTTGTGATTGATGAGAATGCCTCTTCAAATCCAAATGGTTCCTTGTTCAGTGACAAGATTGCATGAATTGCGCTATCTTTATTCTTAGAGTGATGGCTCCTCTGAAGAATTGGCAGATTTGCCGAGTGGTGGTTTTGTTGAAAGATACGTATCGATAGCATTACTAAGGAACCTATCAATATGAACGCGACAGTTCGCGACCAAGATCTTGCAGTCACCATTGATAGATGTGAGCCAGTCTGATCTATCACATAATGGCAAAATGATTGCTTTGCATCTCTCGAATCCCAGAATCCATCATTTCCTTCACGTGACAAAGACGAGTAACGTGCACCGATGGCATCTTTGGTAGTACTTTCTTCAGCTGGATTCCTTCCCAGCAGCGCTTGTTGCTCCCCATCCACCGATCGGTCACCGTTCATGGTGCGCTGATGTTTGCTACAGGATTATGTGAGATTATGTGCCACAACAGGATGTATGGAGTGAAAGCAGGTGAAAGACGCACAAAGGAGGTGATGGAAAGGTATCTTTTGACCTTTGTGTCATATAAAAAGGTATT
>JALLPI010000871.1:0-13932 GCA_036939935.1 Cyclotella atomus
AAATCTGTATCATGGATACAAAAATCTTAGTGTCGCAGCTATGGAAAAAAACTGTATTTTGCAATATGTATCAAACAGTTTAGAGATGTATGGAGGATATGAAATGGTTCAGCAGCATCTGAATCATAACCTGTCACATGCCTCCAAACAGCATCAGTTTTGCATAAGACTTGCTGGCAAAGTGGTGGCATGGCTTGGCAAAGATAGGTCCGTTCAAATTCTAGACTTCTGTCCTGGTGTTATTGTGAGCTTTCCATTTTCCTTTGGTTTAATTTTTTACCTATCTCAGCTTAACTAATGAATCAACCTCTTTAACTAGTTTGCATATTCCTTTCAGAATTTCTGTTCTTTACCTGTTCTGGATATTTTTCGCTCTTCAAGTTGTGATAGAGGTTTGGGCGCTCCGCCATTTTTTTACTGCAACACTTTCACAGATCAGCCAATTTATAATCCATTCACTGCAAACTATGCCTAATACCATTGGAGAGGGCTGATCAATTGTGTTTTGGCCTTCACATCTCAAAGAGAAGCTGATATCGCGGTAGTTTAAGTTTGGTTGTCTTCAAGTTGAATCAACATTGAAGCAAAAAGCAAAAGGACAAATGATCGGGGCAGACTGGAAGTCCCGGTTTGGTTTTGGGTTCCGACTGAATTCCGACCCTTGAGCCGCTGAAACTGCAACCTGAGTTTGCAAACTAGCTCCCAAAAACAACTATTTTCTGATTGAGTGTCACACATCACATTTATAATTTATTGATGACTTTCGACACGTAATAGCTGTCAAAAAAGATGATGTAGTGGGGTGAAAATGATAACATAAATGAGTTGAAAACAGTTTTTTTCTCTCATAACTGGGTGTTACACCCAAAATGAATTTCGTCACAAAATGCATTTATGTGTGTCAAAACACGTTTCAGTTTTGGGGTTCGAAATTCCAAAATTCATCCCGGGATGATTGAAATTGATTTCGTGATTACACTTAGCACGTACTGCATTTCAGGACGATCACAGGTAAATCCTTAAATGCAAACATCCCCCAAATTTATTTTGTTGCACCCAAATGCATTTGGTGATGCCCAAAAAAGCCCCAAATGACTTTTCACTCTGCCCCATCTCATTAGATACATTTCGTGTCATACCAAATGCATTCGACAATGCCACAAAATGTATCCAAATCTAAATTACACGTATAGTCAAAGTATATGAATATGAATAAATTTCATGCTGCTGTTGTCAATGCAGTGAATTTGGGTGTATTTCTGTGAATGACATGGGGCTGGACGAAGATTGAAATCTGCAAATCATACTATGTGGCTATGTGGTGAAAAATAAAAAAATTGTTTTTGTTTTATCATTGTGCCCAGTAGTTGTTTTCATACAAACCGCCATGGTTGCTCAGTACAACTAGATGATTGATGATCTTATGATGAGTAATTATCTAGTATGTGCTAACAAGGGGGACCCACGGCGTGCATCGATGGCTCGTAGTTGAAGTTGGTAACTGACGTTTGACGTTGGGTGCAGATGGGAGTCGGCCAAAGTAGGGAAATGTTTGTCAACAAGATGAATGAGGAATGAAAGATTTTAGCGCGTAGAGATAAGGGACCTTATCTGATTTTGTTATTATGCTCTTCATATATTGTTTGCAGCATGTGATGTCCAATGCCGAAGCAGCCAGCCGCGACCACTGAGGCATGAGGCATTCTACACCTGCAGCCCCTTCTAATATTGGTCGCTGTGAGATCACCCCTGAATGCATTTCGCTTTGTCCCAAGATTTATTTCGTTCAACCGAAGATGCATTTAATTTGGGGATTTCGATTTCCAAAAACATGTGGTTGACATCATAGGCACAAAAAGATGTAAAAAAAGCAGAGGGAGTTGGAGTGCAAAATCGATACTCAGGACGGGACTCGAACCCGCAACCTTCTGTTCCGAAGACAGATGCTCTACCATTGAGCCACCTAAGCTGTGGCAATCTGGTAATATTTTATAACTATAAATTAAACACATTTGAAGAATTTGCTGAGCCCCATTTTTCTTAGATTTAGTAGGCCCATTTCTAGAGCCCCCGTGTGCCTAACTTTTCTCTTTCTCTTCTCTCATCATTATCGTCAGAGCCCCACCCAGGTCGTCTAACAACATTCCCTCTCGTGTCTAATAAGAGGAAGAGTGCTCGCAGCATCCAGCGCCCAGCAGAGAAGAAGAAACAGCTCGTTAATTTGATCGCAACTGCCTTGGAGTTTTCCACATGATTTTACTGAACGCAGCCGCGAACTGAACATAGCTTGAATAGGCTTGAATATAGTTTGTGAGTTGGTATCTACTTTTGTTCTTATCTTTGTTCCATCTTTGAATAATAAGTGGCCGTGATAGTGATATGAGTGTGGCTGTTTGCGAATCGTTACTCTTTCATCACAAGACATCACTCGTCATAGCCCGCATTAACCCAATTCTTCTTGTGTAGGAGAAATGTCAGATAGAAAGCAATCATTCACACTACACGAGCACTTGCACAAAGAGCTGAAGCAGCTGATTGCTGTCGATCCTCCGAATCAAAATGGAAAAGGTGAGGTTATGTCTACATCTGCAATGATATGAGTACCCATGATATTGCAAGTAGGGTATGTTCTCACCACATCTACATCTCGATGAAAAACATCACAATTAGTTGCAAAGAATACAACTGGCCTCGATCCAAAGAGTCTATTAAAGTTGAGTAAAAATGATGAACGCCGGCAGAACAAAGTAAAGGTGGTCAATAGACTTTTAGATACATTGAGGGAGGATCAGACTGGCATCATCAAACACACATCTAATGAACAGCAATCTGTGCAAAGTGATTCCGGATTGTTGGGAAGAATTCATGGTTGCGTTGGATCTCACTGGGAGCTGCTGCCTCCTGTTTATACCGATCCATCAGATGATAATGACAATGACAATGCAAATTCGGATTCAGAAATGATTCAAGACTTTGTATCAAAAGATGTAGACAATGCAGAGGGCAAACTACACTCCCCCAGTAGGAAGAAATCTGAATTAACCTCGTCGTGGCTTTGGTCATCTGCAAACAAAGATGATAAGTCGCAAGAAGGAGACTCTAGTACAGCTGCTGTTGAAACCGCGGCAACACCAGAAAGAATCTATCCAACTATTCGTGGGGGCGGTCTGCGGCTACCAGGCTTAGACTGGAACAAAACGTTTCGCAAAGGTTATACCGTTCTAGTTTGGGTCCGCCCCACTTTAAACTGCACCCAGTCATTTATCCCTGAAGGGGCAGCACTCCGAAAGCAAATATTGTATAGATTTGCTTCTTCTTTACACGACAATGTTGTAGGTTCAGTGGGAGTGTGTGCTATATTGGGTCAATGGCAAGCTATCTCTTGTACTGACAGCAGTGGGATCAGTTCTCGAACAATGCTAGCAACAACGGTGACGGCTTATACTCTCCCCAATTCAGATCCCATGTCTCACTTATATCCAAGTGGAAAAGATACAACGCAATCAGCCGAGACAGATGGCACTGATGGTGATGCCAAAGAAAAAAGTGCCCATGAACGCAATATGGAACATTTTCAACAGCACAAACGCGAACAACAATCTTCTTCGTCTAATAAGGGACGTTTATTGGAGCCTAAAAGGCAATCTAAGCATTCCAGTATGGGCAGTGACAAATCTTCTGGTAGAGACAAGACACCGACTTCATCATCAGGCGGATATGTTAGTGCTCAGTTGACTCTTCCAGCAGATGAATGGAGCTTAATCGGAATTCAACATACGCACCCTTATCTTCGTCGTCCAGAGTTGATCATCAGTGTCAATGGGGAAGAGATAGCCAAGGGCGAATTGGCGTTTCCAGTTTTAGATGCATTAGTAACATCTTCTGATGAAGAAATTACAGGTGGGATTAGTGCAATGACTCTATCTGGTTCTTCAGCAAGCCCCAGGGCACAGAATGGCGATGCATTGGGAGCATCGGCCAGCTTTTTGAGTGACTCTGAAAGGAAAATGTTGACGAGAAGAGGAATCCTGGCTGAATGCACTCTTCTTGATGGAGCCTTTGAAAACGGAGTATTGGATGGAAATCAGCAAAAGTTAAACTGCGCCCTGTCAGTACATTCATTGGCTCTCTTACCGGTTACGGTCCCTAACGTCGTCCTTGCAATGATTGCAGAAAGAGGTCCATTAGGAGATTCGGCATCAGGTAGTGGGCTATCTTTTGTACTCGGACCAGTCCCAACAAACCCACAGAACCGAGATGCAATAATAGCTCTATTGGCTGGTTATGGGTACTATGGAAATGGAGGAAGTGGTTCTTCTGGAATCGGAGGATCAGGTCACATTCAAGATAAATTCTCAACCCCTCCGCGTTCCATTGGGCTACCAATGTCTATTGGTATTACACCTGGGGCATCTCTGCAAAAAGGAAGTAGATTTTCTCGGGACAGCAGTGCACATGGATCAGAAGAATCGCTGCATGGAGCAGGCTCTTGGATCGGTAGCGAGAAAGAATTTGATGCCCACACTTTTCTACAGGGTTTGATAGGGCGTGCAATACTGACTTTCCATTCAGGGGATTCTCGTTCACTGGGCCAAGCAGATGAAAACAATGATATATCAACTAGACAAGGCCGCATTATTTGCCAACCCTCAGCCGCACCTTCATGTATTGGAGGAGCAGACGAAGTTCCTAAAGTGGGCATCGTACGGCCAATAAATCCTTCTCCTCACTCAACATCAGCTAGGCTAGAAGTTACTGGCAACGCATGCTATCATAACACTACCCTGAAATACATTCACAGCGAAAGCAACCGAGAGCAAATCCAGATTGCACCATCAGCTGATAAAAACAGCAAGTATGCCGATTATCCTCCTGTTTCATTTACACGTGCCATTCATGCTTCCAATGCAGTATCTTGTGCACTGCTGCCGTTGCGTCTTGCACTCCCCAAAACGGGCGGCGTAGAAGTAAATTCTGCTCAGCAAACTCTACACGCAGAAAGTTTTATTCATTTAAGTGATCTCCTATCGAATCAGGCACAGCTTTTGGGGTTGGTTATAGAGTTGATGAACGAATGTATACTTGCTGGGGGTAGCACTATTAGGGACGAAACATTACAAAGTGGATGTATTCATGCACTTTCTAACCTGGTAAGAAGGGTCCTGATTAGAGGATCAAGGCTGGGGTTGATAGGAAAGGGGATTATCTCAAATCGACATGTGGAGAAGACGGGCTCTACTGAAAACGTTGATTATGACCATGACCATGATGCATCTTGCACTCCAGCCATCCCGCCTGCAATATGCAAGGCGTTAATACACTTGATCGACACTTGTTGTGGACCAGTTTCTCTCAATTCCAGTAGTCCAGATTCACATCAACTTGTTTCGGCTGATCCGTTCCGAGGTCTTATGCGAGTGCGTCGAACATCTGATATGGCGTTGACTTCTTTCTTTGGCTTGGCACTAGACTTTGACATTGTTGGCAAAGATCTGACAGCTTCTGCAGCCATTCTTGCATCTATTTCGGCGAGGTATTGTCAAGTCTCCGCCACCTTACTGAATAGTGAAGGGGCATCGCAGGAGGAGCCATTGTATGGTTCATTGTTACGCTCGCAAATGAATGTTCAGTATTTTTTGGATAGCATTCGCGTTCGCTTTGACAATTCGGTCTCATCGGCAAAGCAAACAGAAAGATATTCAGAGGGAGAGCGAAATGCACTGGAATCAATTGCGAGTTCTCTCTCTGCTATTCTATATACTATGCTCTTGTCGTCGCTAACGTCAGCGTCCGGGAGCTCAGTTACCCGAGGAGAGAGGGATATAGGGGCTCTTGTCGCTACCATGACGGAGTGCTCACTTGGGAGTCTATGTGCTAGCGTTGCAATAACTGCAATCGCAAAGCTGCTGGTCAAATGCGGTGTACTTAGTCCTCAGTGTCTACACAGGAGCTCCCAAAATATCAAGCCGTCATACCGGAGACGTGACACAGTAGATCTTGCATTAGAAAATCGCCTAGCACGCAATATGCTGTTGTGCAGATTTCATGACATTGTGGGACCGTTGCTTCTTAGCAAAAGTGAACCCCATTATTCCATTGAATCAGCCACATCTAACGAGGAAAAGGACGGCAATGAATGTAAACAAACTTTTGTTTCATGCAACGTGGGGGTAGTTTCAAACACAGGCTGCCTTCTTGATTGGACACGTGATTGGCGTCTGTCTTTGTTGACCTTTTCGGTGAGACGACTCCGCGAAAATTTTTTCTATTAGATATGAATATGTATTGCTGAATTCTGATTGTCTTTGCACTCAAATCAAGTGGCTGAGTTCTCTCGCTGGCGCGGACGAAAGCCTCTCTACTTCACGGAATACTGGATATCTGATAACTCAAGCCGCACAAACTAGTTCGCTTGATGGGGCACTGATTGGGAAAGATATACATTATAGTGGCACAGAAAATTCCGGCTTGATTGCTGTTTTGTCGCAATTTCTTGTCATGCCACCATCGGGAGAGAAGGACACCAAGTAAGTCGACGCGTTGCCGTTTAATCGTTGGCGCACAAGCCCTGTCATTCATTGACATTTTGCTTCGCTCACTTCTTTGTTAGTACCGCCATCAATAAGGCAGATACAACTTCTCGCAGGCTCTCAGTGTTTATGCAACTCATTCCAGGAATCACAAGTGTTATTTTATCCCCATCAATACGACGCGATGAGCAGAAAGACGTTTTTATTGTCAAACATCAGACACCAATCGCGGCCGAGATACTGAAAGAGCTTTTTTCAATGCTGAGTCTATCCATCCAATCCCTGTACGGCAATAAAAAAGGAGGACTTCTAACATCAAAGCCAGGAAGCAATGAAGCCGCGCAACGAAATAGAGCAAAGACTTTATTTGTTGAAGCAGCCAAAGAGTATTCGCCCATACTACTTCAAGTCGTGTCAATGCTAGAGGAACCTATCAGGGCTTGCAAAATACAAAGTGCAAACTCAACTGCCCAACAATACGCATCATCATTTGAACAGAACACCATTTCCAATACAAACGCGCCATCTGACACTATTGAGAGAACACGAACTGACTCAACAGCCGATAGAGATTGGGTAGATGTCCACGCCGACGCAGATGACTCATCTGATGTCACATCGAGATCTCTAACAAAACACAATGGTCCAAAAGCGAATGGGGTGCATCAACCCGATATCAGCAAGTGTTACACCGACCTTGTTTCGAGTCAAGATATGGCATTGCATGCAGTGTCACGTCTAGTTGCTCAAGCAATGAAATACGGCGGAGGAGAAGCATCAACTTCTGTATGGAGAGTTATAGTCAGTGCATTATCAATTGAGGATACATACGATAGCGAAACAAATGAAGTGACTCATGCGGTGAAACCTACAACCAATCCAATAAATACGTCGTCCAAGCAGACAATTTGCCATTTGGTTGCGCTGGTAAGACATGAATAGTATGTGAATATCATCCTGGATACAAACTGTCTCTAACCTATCCATTCTCAACTCCTGTAGGTACTCAGTAAGTTTGCGAAGCACCATGATAAAGGCACCGTTCGTTCTCCATGGAATGCTGAAACATGTGCTGCTGTAGCGAGGCTAATGGATTTGGTTGAGGAGAAGAAGCTCTTAACTAATGAAGTGATGCAGAAGTTTAGCATAGACCAAGTCCGTCTCATCAAATCAGTGCTAGAGATAATGAAGTCTGGTCGCGAGAACGGGGGATGGTGAGTAGTGTGTCGACAAAGTTGATAGAAATCTTCTTAACATCTGATAATATTCCTTTGGTCCTGTTCTATCACGCTCATAATATAGGCTCCAGGTGCAAGATGTTCAGACTGCTCCAGCTGACGAGTCAGGTTCAGTAAGAAAAGCAGTAGAGGACGCGTCTACACACAGTAACTATCAACTATACAATCAACAAGCCTCAGCAAATCACGGCCAGAAATCAAATCCAAAACTCCTTTTACCCATACTGCAGTCATGTCTTCGACTTATGCTACCAAGTGTGGGTATCATACGCTCAGAAGCTCTTGTTATATCAGCAACATCGGCCGGAAAAGCTCCTTCAACCTCGGTATTACTTCAGCAAGTTTGTACCGAACTGAACGACTCCATCACGTCAGCTGTTTCCGGCCTGTTATTTTCGGTATCCCGAGACATATTTATGAATGCAATAGCCACACTCAAGGATTCTCTTGACTACCACAAACATTCAAGTGATTTAAAAGCAGTGAAGCTTTGTTCAGAGCTTGTGCTGAACGTAATCGAAGTTATGCGCCAGCGGTATGCGAATGAAAGGAACAGAAGAGACAACGGCAGTTACGAAGACGAAGAAGAAGAGGTCGAGCGGCTCATTTTAGGACAAGATCAAGTTCCAACCAATGACTCTTCAGATGTAGATTTCCTTGCATTTACTGGTGATGCCAGTGCCAACCAGAATAGTCAAATGGGTTTCATGCAATATAAAGGCCTCGGTGCTTCATTGAACAGATGTTTCCGAGAACTGAACGAGAAGCCTTCATTGGGCACTCGTTGCCTGGGACTCTCCGGGTTAAAGACACTCGAAGCCAAAGCAGAGTTGGTGCTTTCTATTCTCGAGCCATTCATGTAAGTGTACTTGTTATACCACCACCATCGATTGCCGCATTTCCTAACACGTACAATCCCTCACATTTTTTTTGCACAGAGCGAATTGGAAAAAGGCAATGGTGAGACGAAGAAGGATCGTATTATGTCTGCCACATTCTTCTGTTTTCTCAATGACATTTCTAAATAACGCAGGCGCATGATGACGAAGAGCAAGAATTAGTTGATTTGTTTAACGAAAACCAAGAATCTACACCTTCCACAGCAATAAATCAGCTACCCTCGTCCGATGCCATATCTCGTTTCTCTGAAGCCCGGTCTATACTGAAGCAACAGCATTATCATCTTGCATTCGATTACCTGGCATCACGAAGATTTGGCAGGACGGCATTCACTGAACGTCTTTGTTGGAAGACTTGGATGGAATTTGTTGACGTGGAATCATGCAATGGACTTTGGGAACGTTGTATTTACGATGGAGGCAGGGACTATTACAGTAAGATGGCGACGCTACCAATGTTTCCTCAATTCGCTCGTTTCATCCCGAGCTATCTGGATCATTCCCCAAGCAGCTTGTCTGTTTCAACGCCATCTGCTCCTGATATAGATTTGAAGGGTCAAGGGATTACAATAGTTGACATCACCAAGAAAGAGGTTGATGAAACTATGATGGATTTGTTTGACGAGGGCGAAGAGGGGGCGGACGATGGACAAAAAGATTACCAAGAAGAAGACTTGGACGTGCTATTCCCAAATCATCGAGATAGCCAAGTATCAGCCAGTGCAAACCTTGATGCTAGTGAGCGTACTGAGGATGGAGCCGACACTACGAATGAAGAAGATGCTGTCACTGATAAAGGCGATTCGCCAAGCATCATTCCGACAGATTCCATGAACCCACTTGAGCCCGGCAACTTTCACTTTGCCTCGTCTAGTTTTTCATTTCCTCCCGACAGCAGCTCTTTAGTTAGCATGGGGCAAGGTGTAAAACTCTGTGGCGGAATGATGGAGGAATATTACAGCAGTTGCCTCCACGTCAAACCTGATTGCAGTCGAAAGTGTATTGTCATGCTCACGGAAACTCACTTGATACTAGAGTTTGAAGACGGAGATGGAATAGTGGATGGAGAAAACGAATCACACCTGAACAAAATCCGTGATTCACTTGATGACGACAAGGTGCAAGAACATGATCAGAAGGTTCGTATGGAAAAAGCACTACATCCAAAAGCGATGCGTTGGAACATTTCAGAGGCATCACACATTTATCTAAGACGTTATAGGCTTCGAGATTCTGCCTTAGAGATATTCTTTTTTCCGTCAGCAGGTGCAACAACCGGCGGCACTGCATTCTTGGCTGGTTCGAGGTCTCTGTTCATCGACTTTGGAGCAGGCGTATGGGGTAACACAAGAAGAGATGATGCAGCCAATGCACTAATGAAACGCGCACCAATGCAAACTGTTAAACAATGGCCGGACAAGAGTGGGCAATTCCTTCATGGTAAGTCAGAAAACACAAATATGGCTTCCTTAATAACCTGTCCTAACGCTCCTGACCCTCAATCGTTTGAAGATGAGCTAAAGAAACTTACCCAGGCTTGGACTCAAGGAGCTATATCAAACTTTGACTATTTGTCCAGTCTGAACTGCCTCTCTGGAAGATCGTATAATGACGTGAGTAGTTGTGTAGGGCTAGCTATCTCCTGTTATTCCAACAATCTCAAACGAGCTCTTCATCTCCGAATTAGATTTGTCAATACCCAATCTTTCCGTGGACACTCAGCAACTTCACAAGCGAAACAGTTCCCGACCTGTCAGACGAAGCCAATTACCGTGATCTTTCCAAACCTATTGGCGCACTGAACGAGCTGCGATTGAACGAGCTGATTGACAGGTTTGAGACCTTTGCCGATCCTTCGATTCCTCCGTTCATGTATGGATCACACTATTCAACAAGTGCAGGTGTTGTCCTACATTTCTTGATCAGACTCCATCCTTTCTCCACACTGCATAGACAATTACAAAGCGGGCACTTTGACGTAGCAGACCGTTTGTTCAGCTCAGTGCAACGGACTTGGGAGATGTGCACCGGTCGTTCAGCTGCCGAAGTTAAAGAGCTAACCCCCGAGTTTTACTGTAATCCTAGCTTCTTGCGGAATTCAAATGAGCTAAAACTCGGGACAATGCAGGAAGGTGAAGTTGTGAATGATGTTGCTTTGCCACCATGGGCCAAAGGGTCACCTGAAAAGTTTGTAGAAGTTATGCGTCTAGCGCTCGAGTCTGATGTCGTGTCGGAGTCACTGAGTCACTGGGTTGACTTGATATTTGGGTACAAACAGCAGGGCAAACACGCGATAGAAGCTCACAATGGTGCGTATGGTTCACTTCATTGCTTCCTATTGTATGTTTCTCTCAACAACCACCCCGTTTCTCGAACAGTATTCTTCTACCTAACTTATTACGGTTCGGTCGACGTTGCAAGCATTGAAGACGAAGGACTAAGATTAGCCACAGAATGCCAAATCGCACATTTTGGACAGTGCCCGATGCAGCTATTTTATAGGCCGCATGCGAAAAAGCGAGATCGTAAGCATCGTCACAGCCGCCAGACCATATCAGAAACTTTAGGTCTCTATGATTCTTCTCAGAGAAATAAAACATTGCCCTTTATGGGATCTCCTATGTCTTACTGGGTACATTTGGCAGCGCCCCCGCCAGGTCCACACGCTCCCTTAGTGTCTATTCGATTGACTCTTTCTGACAGATGTCTAGCCGTGGATGCAAAGGGTGTCTATCATTTCTTTCGATGGGCTTGGAAACCAGAAGTAGAGGATGAAGAATTAGAAGAAGGAGAAGAAGAAACATCGGATGAAGCAACACCCTATGATGCATACAAAGATAAAGGATGTTTTGTTGCACAAAGAGAGCTTATGTCGTTCCGCAATGTGCCCTGCCTACCCTACACACCCATGTCAAGCGATGGTGCTCGACCTGTCACAGTTTCCATGTCGAAAACCTTATTTTCCAATCGAACATTACTCCTTATCCTCAGTGATGGCGATGGGAAAGGTGCTCTTGCGATGCAACTTGTAGATCCTGTCAAAGGTGCAATCAAGGGAGAAGTTATTGTGCCATCTGCGCACTCAGATTATATAACATCAATAGACATGGATCCAATAGGTACTGCTGCAGGTCAAGGTGGCGTGGGCGGAGAATTAGCTGTGGTAGGCAGTGCCGATGGTAGCATGACTATGTGGCGTTTCATTTCCTCTCATTACTGGCCCCTGCGGCCTCGTTTGCGCATGATGGGTCACTCTGGCTCCAAAGTTCACGGAGTTGCAGTTTCAAGTGCCTTGGGCATCTGTGCCAGTATTTCGTCAACCAAATGCTGCCTATTCGATGTAGGAAACGGCTCCATGATTCGAGCCTTTACACCCCCTGTAGCAGCATGCAAAGATCATCTTGGTAACAACCTGCTCGACGAGACAGCCATCCAAGAAACATCATTTGCCAACACACCTGCAATTTGCTTAAGTGTCATGGGATATGTTGCAGTTGTGTGCTCAACCAAACTGATACGTGGAGCCAAAACTCTAGATGAAGTCTTTTCTATCGAGCTCATGACACTGGAGGGAGTTCACGTAGGTTCTAGGCTTCTTGAGCCTGACAGAGGATTGCCGAATAAGCTATTTCCTTCAGTGGATGGTAGAGCCCTCTTTGTTTGTGCTGGCAGGGGTGTGTCGGTTTGCCTTATTTCTTCAATCCAACCTCTATCGTTTGTTGACGAGTGGCGCCTTACTGAAGAAGACGATGACGATTACAATTCTTTGGCTCAACAGGCCATTCACGATATCGACTTTGGACCGACCATCTCGCGCCCTGTAGTGGTAGCAGCTGGCTGCTCTGATGGTTCACTGCGCTTGCATGCATTACAAGGAATAAGCAAATGGAGCCTCGAAAATCAACGAAATGTGGTTACATCCGCTGTTGGCAGTGTGCTCGCCTTACCAGCTCAAACAGTCAAGAATGCAATAGGCGGCGTGGCAGGATTTGGATCACGTTTCGTTGGTTTTGGCAAGGAAATTGGCAAAGAGGCATTCCAATCTGTCAAGGAGCGTGACGGGCCTATGGGCTTCTTCCGCAAGAAGTAATATGTATACTAGATTTTGTGTGTTATCTGTTCATTAAGTTAAACACATCTGTTGTGTTGCAGAACTGAATCCTTTTGCCTTATTTCTCGCGAGGGAGTACAAGTGAGGTAACACCCGATTTTTGATGTCCAGCCTGATTCAAATCATTCCACGCCGAAAGACCAGGAAAGCAAATGTCGAAGAATCCGCCTGCTGAAAACTGCTGTTGGAGTAACTTCATTCAGCAGCTTTTCCATTGCTGGGTTATGTCCTACAATCAACACTCTGTTTGGAGAGCCGCCATGAGCACTGCGGTCTATCATTGTTGCTAAATGTGGCAAATACCCTTCGTCAGATAACGCGTACAATGCATCTAAGTACTGGACCCCTACATTCATCTCTTTCAACTTCATGTTGAGCTTTTTATTATGTTGTCTCGAGAGATTCTTGATATTGATTTTCTTGGCATTTTTGTGATCATGAGAAAGTGAGCCTAGTGTCCACTCACCCAACACTATGTTCAGCGTCTCTTCAGTTCTTATGGAAGGGGATGATAGCACCAGTTCGGGTAGCTTCAGGTTCATATGATGCAAATCTTTGCCTACTTCATGCGCTACCGCAATTCCTTTTGTTGAGAGACGCCTATTGATATCATCCACAAAATAACTGTTCTTCCACGAACTTTTGGCATGCCGAAGCAGCATAAGTGATTTGCAAGGGGAGACGTCGTCATTGATACAGTCACATGGTGTGTTTTGTTTTCCTAGTTGGAGAACACCGATGGAAGATAACTCAGTTCCTTCAATCTTAGTACCATTTGTTGATATTGAGATCAACAACATTACCATCACCAATCCACCAAAAAGCCAAAATAGTTTCACTGCATATCTATCTTCATGTTTCTCATTCTTTCTTTCACGGTTGATGGAATGGATATTGCCTCGATCACAGCCTAAATGATCATCAGACGTAGAGCCATAACCTGATTTGCTAGTGGAATTCAAAGAGAGCATCAGTGCTTTCGCAGGATATTCTATTAGGATTCAGATGAAATTGTGGAATGTTTCTTTATTCCATTGATTGTTCTGTGTTAGAGGCAGGTTGATGGTGTGGTTGATGTGATTGGTTTGCGTCTCGTGACAATGACTAGTAAGTGCTGCGCACTCGAACGGACACACCGATCCTGTTCTCTGGTA
>JALLPI010000872.1:0-19341 GCA_036939935.1 Cyclotella atomus
TCTAATTGATTGTCGCGTGTTAATAATCAGCAAATCCAACATGCTGCCCAAGAATTGATCTGCGGGGATTGGTAGTTGCACTGGCTTGGGATCTGTGGCCATCAATTGTGGTTTTACGAGAGAGAGGCAAAATGCGGAGGCGAGGAAGGCGCCTACAAGCCGAGACAAAGACGACTCGTGTAAAAACAAACGGCAAGAAAGCAAAGCCAGAAAACATATCAACATCTATTGCCATTTAGAGAAACGAATCCGATGATAATTAAGCACTAGATCATGTGTTTCGGCTTTAGCAATAGCAACTTTAGCCGATGATGTGCCGATGAATCGGAGGCTTTCTTTAAGTTCAGTTCATTTGTATATGAAAGAAAGGTAAAGACACAAATAACCCATACTTTAAAAGCCTTTTCCTGTAATAGTATTATCATTTTATTCATTTCGCTGAGAAGGAGACTGGCTTCGCAGAGCACGTTTTTTGGGCGGAGCACGTTTTTTGGAAAGGTAGGTTGGTTTGCATGGCCTGGCGTTTCCCACTTTTTTCGCTTTTCCTCGGCCTTTTTTATGTCCCGCCAAAATCCCAAAAACATGTTTTGGTTACCTCTAGATAGAGAGAGGCGAAATCCCAACAAGTCCGTTCAAATTTGAATTCGGTATCTTTTCACTCATCACAACATCATTCAGCACAGACGGCCAGATTTTTTGGGCTCTCACGGCCTTTATTGAGATTACAACTTACAACATGCTACCTCGCTACAGTTACGACACGAACCACTTCTAAAATTTAGGCCATCGTTTGGTGATGGTACACGCCCAATTCAACAGGCAGTAATATCATGCGGTTTGCCTTTCTAGATGGGACCATTGTCGTGCAAGAAAACAAAACATCTTCAGATAGCCATGATGAGGATTGCAGCCAAGTCCGCAGCAATAATGCTGACGCTCTTCTCGAGCACATTACGTTTGGTAAACCCACAGGAGCTCTGCTCGTGCTCTCCTCAGAAGTACTCCTTTACCCTCTCTTTATCCCAAACATGCGACAACGATACATTAGAATCCAGTCCGGGCGTATTCACAACTGTATGTTCGACGGATACAAACATTGAAGCAGATGATGACTGGTCTAGTATCATACCCGATGTAGGAGAAAGCTTGGTGAGAAGATCTTTAAAAGACGGAAGACCCATGCGCCAAATTGTCACTAAAGATATGGCACCAGTCAAGATTATATCACTCATATTTGCGGAAGTGAATTCCGATGGCTCTTTGGTTGTGATAAATAAGGATGAGTCTCTCAGCGATACAGATCTCAAGGATGAAGCGGTATGTGCATGTAGAGATGATGCTATTCTGATCTAAACTTATTCTGATCTTTTCTATTCTAAATGAACAGGTTGTAGAATTCGATTCTATATCGAGAAAACTGGACCCGCATGTTGGTATTGAAGATCAACTATCAATTGTACCAGGTGGCGTCACAGTTCTGCTTGTGGGTGAAAACAAAAGCGGCGAACTGATCAAGACTCGGATGCTTTGGTTATACGACAATTCTTGTGCTATGACGCCTCTGACAGAGTCAGCGGATCTTGGTTGGATTTCTGTGGAAACAATCAAAATGGCATCTGAAGATTTCTGTGCCGCATCAGGTTCAGATACTGCTCTGAGTAACTCAGTGAAACCAAAAGCTGATAAATCTGAAGGAAAGTTGGTATCAAAGTCAGGAAAGATCAATTCAACGGATAATCTGTCATTAAGTTGTCTTTACAATAAATCTGGGAAAGTGTTAACAAAGGCTGGAAAGGCAAATTCAGATGCAAATGGTGTAGTTTTTGTTAAATCAGGAAAAGAGGCACCGGGTGGTAGTATGAGTATGAGCCACGGCGAGTTATCGGCAAAGTACTATCTCTTTAATAAAGCTGGAAAGGCATTGACAAATGAAGGAAAGTCGAGCTGATCAATTTGGTAGTTGTTAGTGCAATAATCTCATGTAAGTCTTACCTGTTAATCATTCCATGTACTACCTATGATCCATTACATTAACTCGTATTCAACTCAACAGTGATTTCGGACAGGATGGAGAGAATATGTTCCACACCTTTTATGTATCCTGGATCTCCACCGATTCGTCGACATACATGGGTGAAGTCAATAATTTTGAGTACAGGATTAGATGCCGTGTCTGTGCAAATTGACCCTTCGTATGCTATCAAAATGGAACTCGCATAAAATGCAAGTGTTGTATTATATTCAAGCCACTCTTTGATTTTTATCAACTCTCGTGCTACATAGGATACAACGTTGAGCGAAGTTGATTTCATCTCTGAGCCTTTACCGCATTGAAAGAAAGCTTTCAAGGCACAGTTGCAATCACGTCTAGTTAATAATTTCGTTCCAAAGCTCTTGTCCCAATACCTGTAGTTGCCAGTAGCTGGATCGTAAACTCGCATGCCAACAATGCGAAAACCAAACTCTGACTGCATTGGGTACTTTTGCGTCTCTCGGAGCTGTTTCGATTTCGGCGCATCTGGTTCATATGTCTGGGTTCCCATTTTGATATCAATTATGTTTGGATGTATGAAAGATGATGTAATGTCTCTTAAAATGAGATGCGGTTGCTGAATTGATAATACCGATGTGTTCTGTGATGGATTCTTGACATCAACTAGACCACTATACGGAGGTATGAATTCTGCCATGTGCATCAGATCTAATTGCTCTTTTGCAAAGCAATACCATGACGAGATGCACGATTTGATCACCGAAAGAGTATATTGATCTCCAATTTGATATGCGGCAAGAAGACACAACTCATCAACGACTTGGCTGCTCTTAGGAATCACGGAGATGTGACTAATGTTGAAGTGTGACATGGTATGGTGAGGCTTGCCGAGACGGTACAGCAACCTCACAAGAGAGATATAGGCACCAATTCTGATGTGCTCATTGCCATTCACTAAGGGTTCGAGCTCAGACACCAAACGTTCCAGAGAGAGCCATGAAGCTGCCTCCAATACAGATTCATAGAAAGCAAGTTCTCTTACTCCACGATATATTTTTGTCTTGTCATTTTTACCATCTCTTGCGCCCAGCTGAGTTTTACGACTTAATCTCAGAGGCTTTAAAATGAAGTGAGGCGACAGTGTCAACACTGGCAGTTTATTGTTAGAAATTCCTCCTACTTGTATTGCCTCGCATTTCGTTATAGACGTGCAATCGTTCTCATCAACATCTCTGCCATTTGATGCTTCGCTTGACGAGCTGCTTTGATAGTAAATATTTGCACTCTTTCTGTGAAGTAAGTCTTCTTTGGAAGAGGTGTAGTGCAAATCATTGATTTGTGTTATGGTTCCAACTGTGTCAATACCTCTTTGCAGAGCTTTTTGTATGATGCATCTATGCAACTCTTCATGCGAAAGATCTAGCTGGAATTGACGCAGACATATGGCAACTGTGAGATGAGTTATGATATACTTAATTGATAATGAAAAGGTGTGATTATGATGATCATACCAGTGGGGTGCCATCGGACCATACATTCGTGGCTTGCTCTTCTAGATATTTTGCGTAAGAACGAGCTCGCCACAGAACGATTTTCGACGCTGTAAGAAGCAATGCCAAAGCTGCCGTTGTTCCAAAGTGAGCAATCGAAGGAGTTTGTGGATCAGTTCTATTCATCACAAACTCTACGGACTATATTATCGTGTGTGCTTGGTTGGGGGGTGGGTGGGAGTGTAATATCTTGCTAAAAGTCATATGTGGTGCGTTGCGGTTGGGTTAGTGGTGTAGATAGTGGGTGTGTGTACCGAGTGCCGTCAATCTCTTGCTACAGACATACAGGTAGGTACCCGAATTCCAAATGATGAAATTTCGCTTGTCAATACGACCTACCTGTCCTTGTCATCTGTCAAATGAATGGAGCGGTTTATCTCACTCGTCACTCGTGCCTTCACTGTACTGCCATCCTCCTATCCACAACATCGATAGCACTGCCCTTCTCTTACTTTCAGAGGCAAGTCTGTTTCCTCGCATATTCGTGCATAGGCAGTACTGTAAGAACTCTCTTTCCACGATTTCAGCTCCAACAATAAGATCGATCACAGCATAGCAACCCACAAATATGAAAGATTCTAATCCAGAACCCATACAAATAGTATCGTCTCTCATCATGAACTCTCCAAAACCAAAACATCATAGCCAACGATTTGATAGCAGTACTATCCAGCGTGTTCTAGACGACAAAGAATTGTCTGAGATATTTGATGATAAGCTCAGGGGCTCAGGAGTGCACACGTCCATTGGTTATTCCGCTGTCCTCAGGCAGTTTCTTGCCAGTGATGAAGTAATATCCAAGGTTAAGGAATGGGAAGACGAGAAAGTAAAGGATGATGATACTGCCACTACTGCCGCGACAAGCTGGCGTAATGGTATTGGTGGCCTTGCAAGCTCATTTACAAACAGGTTAACTTTGTTTGACGAGGAACCCCAAGACCCTAGTACAATCAGTCCACTGACTGCTAAGAGCACATTTCTTTCACCTATTGCAAATAGAGCTGCATTCAGTGATTATGGACCAACCCGCACCCCAAAGCCATCTACTAGTACCAGTGGTGTCAGCCCTTCAAAGACGTTCCCTTCACTCCCATTCACCTCTCGGAATGATGGCTTCGACGACTCGCCTACTTTCAGAAAGCAGCTCATTGAGTTCATGGCTCTCCCTTTCAATAACATCGATCTACATCTCAAGGACGAGACAGTAAAACCGAAGAAGCAAATCCCAAAGAGTCAAAGGAATTTGCAGTCGAAAAGAAGAACTTCTTGGAGACAAGCCGATCTTGCAGCTTCTATTCAGCTTGAGGATATGAGCCTTGGCTCAGACTCTGAACACGGGAGCATTGACGGTGACCAGAAGCATGATCACTTTGAATGCAACACACCTTAATTGCTTAGATATCATCTTAGAAATATAATGAAGTAGATGTGAATATGAAGTCATTCCTATAGTATTTACAGGTTACATTTTACATTCAGTGATAGGCACAGCATCTACTTCAAGCACTCAGCCTTTAGGTCAGCTGGAAATGGGTCACAGCACTCAGCCTTTTGGCTAGGAAAGAATGCGTCACAGCACTCTGCTGGGGTTTCAAAGCGGTTTACTTCCCAAGATTCAAAGCTTGTCGATGGCTTGGAATCACAGAGGTTGCCTGTTATCCAAGTGGGGAAATATTCAACAGAACTTTCATCAATGTTAAGCTCAGGGCATCCTCCACCCTTTGCACAGCAAGATCTGACATCCCAATGGAAGGCTACTTTGCAGCACTCGTGAAGACTATCATAAGGAACCTCTGTTTCGAGGAAGAAAGTCTTCTCCATGCATGTCGTGAGGTCACTTCCATGGTAGAATTTCATTATCTGGTCTCCAGTGATTGTGGCCGGAAGCAGTAGGTTACTTGTGGCGAAGGAACCATCAACAGCCGAGACCTTTTGCAATGCAGGAACTGGAGGGAATCTTGTGTTTGCGCGATGGTTTAAGAATGTCTTGAAGCTACCATCATCAACATATCCAGACAATATCTGTGTAAGATTCTGGTAGTGCTCTCTCAAACAATCTTCTTGCGTGCATTCAGCGTCTTCTACCGTGATGACTCCGCATACTGTTGTGACGGTTTCTGCTGCAGATGCAATGTCGATGGCCTGTCCTGTTTTGTCATTGATAAAGTCTTGTCCTTCCAAGGAGCCTCCACAAACAGTAGAACCCTTTTCCTTGGTTAGAGTGACATTTCCAATGCTAGTTATGTTGGCGTCAGTGAGGGCGTCGTCTGCTTCTGTGTCCGAATCCAAATTGACTCCGTTATTGATGGCATCTTCTAGAACGTTTACCCATTCATCTGCTGACTGGCAATCTGGTGGTGTAGCGAGTCCTTTAATATCAACGCAGAACTCAAACTTGAACATGACTGGAGATCTTTCCATACAGCCATTGATGTCATACCAAAACATGTTCACGCAGCATTCATCAAGAGTGTCGAATTGAGTAGTGTCTGTCCAGTCGGCGGGCGAGTTTGACTCCCAATCTTCGAAGAAGATCTTGGTGTCACATATTTCGCCATTCTATAAACAAATCAAAAAAGTCTTAGATGCTTGGCATGGTTGTTTGGTGTTAGGCAGACATAAGACTAAATGGCTTACCTTGTAGAACTTGAACTCCTCATTCTGCATACATTGCGTAATGCGCCACCAGAAATGAGCCTACGAGGTAAAAAATGATTGTTAAGACCATGAATTCATGGAAGCTTGAATGGATTAACAAACGGCAAAGCAACTAACCTTGCAACAAGCCTCCTTATTCTTGTATAGATAGTTGACCCTTTGAATCTCAAGCCACTCTGGATCAAAGCCATCGTTAGTGCAAACTTGGTTATCATTCTGCCAATCAGGGTAATACGGCGCGTCATCCATAATACCAATATCAATGCTATCATTGTCTTCTCCTGAGGACACAGTGATAGTTACAGTGCCAGTTGACGGGTTTACATCACTGTCCAGAGCAGTATCATTGCCGGAATTTTGCATCGTGAAGACATAACCAATCTCATCGATCTCAGCAGTGAGCTCTGTAACAAGTCAAGTTGAGATAAGCCGGTGACGATGGAGCACTCAAATACAACAATATTATTATTCTCACCGTATGTACCGGGCCTGAGGCCATCAAATTCATAGAAGCCAGTGCCGGGAGCCGGGTTCGTAGTATCCACAACATAGCCAAGGGAATCACGGAGTGTAATTGTGACTATGGCATCGGTGAAAGGTCCTTCATCGGCGTCTTGAAGGCCATTGAGTTCTGTATCATACCAAACTCTGTCTCCGATCTTGGCTGGTAGATAAAGACCAGCATCAAAAGATCCCTCACCCGATTCTCCAGAGTTGAGAGTAATGGGAGTAGTCTGGAATGTGTCAGGGTTGAAGTCAGTGTCTCCATCATCAGCCTTAGGGCTTAGTAGATACTCAGGCGACGGTGGCGTGAGAACAGTATGGTATGTGCCCGGAGGCAAGTCTTCAAACAAGAAGTCGCCATTACTGTCAGTGATTTGGACCCCAACGAAATCTCCATCACGATCATAGAGAGAAACAGTAGAGCCCGGCAGACCTGGCTCTCCTTCTTCTTCAATTCCATTGGCGTTAAGATCATGCCAAGTAGTGCCCGAGATATTGACAGGAATAAAAATACCAGCATCAAATGAAAGGTTCTCTTCACCTGTTGATTAAGAGAACGTTGGTGTTAGAAAAAGATTGTCTGGAGCTATGTTATTCGAAAGTATTTTGAGTCTTACCCGAGCTCAAGAAAACTGCATCAGTGACTCCAGTGTCGACATTGACGTCAGATGTCACGTCCTCATAAATTAGACTTCCATCCACTGGATCAGTGATACGGATGGTGGTCTTGGCTGGTGGGGTAAATAAGTATTCATCGGGGATATCAAATTTTACAGCGTAAGTGCCGGGTTCGAGGTTATCAAACAAATAGAGACCATTTGCGTCAGTTTCCATTCTATCAAGCTCAGTTCCGCTTCCATCCACAAGGATGGCTGTAATCCCTTCCATACCAGGCTCATTGGCATCTTGGATTCCATCTCCTGCGTTTTAAGATATAAAGAAGTGAGCAATCAAGCAGACACAACTGAAGCATGACAACAATATTGCAATGACTTACCGTTCAAGTCATTCCAAACCTTGTTACCTACAGAGACGGGTTGAATCAGTCCAACATTCCATGTGTCCTCTACTGTGCCTACCGTAAGTTCAGCTACAGGAGATGTGCCATAGGGTTGATCATCAACTTGGCTGACTTGATTGCCTCCATCTACAACTGGACTAAAGCTAGTACCGTCCTCAAGGTCAACTTGGATGTAGTAGTTCCCTGAAGGAATGTTCTGAAACTCGTACTCTCCATTAGCATCAGAGGTCGTTGTTGAAACTCTGTTACCGTTTTCGTCAACCAAATGAATGACAACATCAGGGGCCCCAGGCTCGTCCTCGTCCTGAAGTCCGTTGCCATTCTTATCCTCAAATACTGTATTGGGTCCTACCGATGCCAACAGGGTGACTCCTGCAGCAATATCCTTGACTTCTCCTGAAGTGATGGTGAAACGAGCTTTTCCTGACGAATCGACATCGCTGTCTTTCGTATCGTCGTTGCCAACATCCTGTTCAGTAAAATGGTAGCCATCCTCCACAACAAACTCGATTTCATAATCGCCGGGAGCAACGTCTGTGAACGTGTATGATCCATTAGCATCAGTCTGAGTAGTCTTGACAATGCTACCGCTCGAGTCATAGAGATTGATCGTCACAGGACCTTCAAAGCCACCCTCGTCGGCATCTTGAATGCCATTTGCGGGAGAATCATTCCATACCAAACCATTTGTAGAAGCGAACATGTACATACCAGCATTGGCTCCTTCTCCACTATCACCCGACTGAAGGAGAACAGGAGAGCTCATGTAGGAGTTAGGATCGAAGACGGAATCCTTGCCCATGGGTGACAATAGATATTCAGGTGAGGGAGGCATAATGACGCTGTAGTATCCATCCGGTGGCAGGCCATCGAATGAATATGTACCATCAGTTCCAGTGATGACCATCCCAACAACTTCGCCGTCATCATTATGAAGCACAACAGTGGATCCTTCGAGGCCTTGTTCGCCTTCATCCAAGATGCCATTAGCATTCACGTCATGCCATGTGACGCCACTGATAGAAACTGGTCTGTAAATAGCAGCATCATAAGTCATGTCAATGTCTCCACTTTCCAATGAATGGCTAGGTGTGATACCCGTCTCAGTATTCAAGTCACTTGCGTAGTCTGGCATTACAATCGGGCCGTTGAGGATGTCCATGTTGAGATTGCTTGGAGGTGTAAAGACGTAGGTATCGGGGATCTCGAACTGCACCGCATAATCACCAGGTGGAAGTCCCGTGAACAAGTACGAACCATCAGCAGCTGTTACTTGGGTGGCAACTTCTTCACCTGATCCTGGGTTGATTAGCGTAACAGTAACACCGGGAATACCTGGCTCACCAGCGTCTTGGATTGCATTTCCATTCAAGTCATCAAAGACCTTGTTTCCAAGAGTGACAGGAATGAACATACCCACATACCACATATCAGCATTCTCTCCAAGCTTGAGTGTAACTGGATCGGTACTTCCGTCTTGGTTAACAGCATTTCCCCCATCAACAACAGGGCTGAAGGTGTACTCTGGGTCCTTCCTAATAAAGACAAAGTACTCTCCTTCACTTAAATCTGGAAACTCATAGACTCCATTTGCGTCAGTGGTGGTGCTGGCAACTTGAGTTCCATCCTTGTAGAGGATAATGCCGACGTCTGGAATACCTGGTTCACCTTTGTCCTGAAGTCCATTGCCATTCTTGTCATCAAAGACTGTGTTTGGGCCAATGCTTGCAGGCGAGATTGACGGGGCGAGACTGACACTAGGCTCTGAAGATCCAACGCGGGTGGGACCTGAAGAGACTGACGGATAAAGAGACGGAGAAGTACTGGGGCTACTCGAGAGCGATGGAGATGAGCTTGGGGCGTGGCTCGGTGAGCTGGACACTGAAGGCTTTTCGCTAGCAGTAACGGTAGGTTCGCTTGATACAGACGGAGCGTCGCTTGGACTCTGGCTTGGAGACGAACTGATGGATGGATTCGCGGTAGGAGATTTGGTCGGGTTCTTGGTGGGAGACTAAAAATGAACAATAAGATCATGTGAGACGATGTTGTTGAATTAATGACAACATGTGATCAATGACAACCAACCTTTGAAGGACTTCCAGTGGGCTCTAGCGAAACAGTGGGATGATCACTAGGTACTCCAGTTGGCATAGCTGAGATAGATGGTGATACACTTGCAGTAATTGTTGGCTTGCTTGAGACTGATGGAGAGGAACTAGGAGCTTCGCTTGGGGAGGAGCTAATAGATGGACCAGAGGATGGGTGTTCAGAGGGTGCAGTAGAAATACTGGGCGATGCGGATGGAGATTCCGAAGGGGACGATGACAAACTGGGACCCGACGATGGCTTTGTTGATGGTGCTGTTGAGATTGAAGGCTGGGATGTTGGGGAGGTAGTTGGGTTCTTTGTGGGCGACTGCATAAAGGTATATTGATGTTAGATATTCATCATATGCAAGAGTGTAATAAGTTGAGACGAACACTAACCACTGTAGGACTTTTTGAAGGACTATCGGTAGGGCTGTTACCTATAGATGAAAAGCAATTTAATCACATCAGGGTTTGTTGAGAAGGGATGAGAAGATATGGGTGCCACGATCAACAATATCTCACTCGGAGCTGAAGACACGGATGGCGGATAAGAACCTTCAATCGTTGGCTTGCTTGATACAGTAGGTTCGGAACTGGGGCTAATCGAAGGCGAAGATGAAATACTTGGAGAACCAGTAGGCTGGTCAGTTGGAGAGCTGGACACAGAAGGCTTTTCGCTAGCGGTAACTGTGGGTTTAAAAGAAACCGATGGAGTGTCACTAGGAGCTTGGCTTGGAGAAGAACTGACTGATGGGTTTGCGGTAGGATGAGCTGAAGGTTTGGGGGAGATGCTTGGCGAATCAGATGGAACCGTACTGGGCGAGCTCGACACCGAAGGCTTTTCAGATGCTGTGACAGTAGGATTACTCGAAAGCGATGGTGAATCACTGGGGGTATGGCTTGGCTTTGAAGAAATGGTTGGAGAACCAGACGGCTGGCCCGACGGCTTGCTTGAGACTGATGGCGAATCAGACGGGGTAGCACTTGGCATAGTTGATTCTGAAGGTTGTGCACTTGGAATGCCACTGGGCATGGAACTGACGGTGGGGTGATCAGAAGGAGAGCTTGAGGGAGATGAACTCAAACTGGGGCTTGTGCTAGGATCCATCGAAGGCATCATTGATAACGACGGCTTGCTAGTTGGTGATGTGGTCGGCTGCGGCGTGAATTGAGACAAACATGAATCAAATTGTAAGTCGTGGAGTAAAAGTACAAGGCGGTGAAAGAAGCAGGACTACAACACAACTTACCATTTGAGTAGGCTTGGCAGTTGGTTTGACAGTGGGCTTTCTAGTGGGACTCTTGGACGGTTGCTGTGTGGGTTTGCTTGTAGGCTGTGAATTCAGACAAAGCGAAAGAATGTTTGAGTATAGAGTAAATCACATTTGAGGATAGACAGTACTGGTGTCAATTCCTTACATTTTGCGAAGGCTTGGCAGTAGGTTTGGCTGTTGGCCTTCTCGTGGGAGGAGAACTGCTGGGAGCCGACGAGATACTTGGGGCCGAAGTAATATCAACGCAAGAGAAAGTTCCACTCTCAAGCAAGACCCACGAGTCCAATAGCCTATCTCCAACATCAGCTACAACCAACTTGATCTCATTCCAATCTTGCACACCTAAATGACCAGTCTTGGGATAACCACGAGCAGTAAGCTTGGAAGTGAACCCATCGGCTTCAACACTTGAATACCAATCAATAGTTGTGACTCCTACAGGATCATATCCAGGTCCATTTCCATCAGGGTTAAGACCAGGATCATTGCCATGGAAGTACTGGGTGTTCGTCTCGTAGTTCACATTATTGATCGATACAATATCAGTACTAGTTTCGGTGGTGGGAAGCTTGGCAATGTTTTCCCCATTCAAGAAGAAGGCGAATGCATCATTGAAATCCGTATTGGCGTACTCATAGTACTCTTCACTTCCGAACACGTAGTTGAAGGACACGACGGGAACATACGCTTCGGAGGTGCACTTAAATTTGAACTTAATCCAGCAGGCATCAAAGACGGTATGGGCCACATAGTTTTGGAGATCAGCGTCCGTAGACATTTTGGAGAACTCGGTGGTTTTCTTATCACTTGTCTGGTTATTGAAGTCGGAAGGCATTCCACTAGAGAGCATGACGCCCTTATCTGGAACGATTGGGATTGGGTTTCCACTTGAATCAAGCACTTCGGTGAGGACGTCGTTGCGGTTAGTATGCCCCGTTGTGTTGAGGAGGTTGCCGAGTGAATAACCATTGGTGAAGTAACGGGCACACTCGCTAAACACTGGAGCTGCGGTGACATTTTGGAACTCTACATCACCATTTTGGGCCATGAGGATGCTGACCAATTCAGTAACAGTCTTTTGCTCAAAGTTCACTAGAAGAAAGGTAATCAATGTATGTATTCAATGAGTGATGTGTACTGTTAATCGTTTATTGAAAGCAGAGAAGATACTCACTCATTGCGTTGACGCTATGGACAGTCATGAGCCACAAAAGGGACGAAATCTGGGAAATTCGCACCATGGTTCAGGCGTTGTGTTTGCAAAGTTGGTTGTATCAGATGTTCAATTGCTCAGGAGATGATGGCAGCAGCTGCAAATTAATATATACTACGGGTTATTGATCCTCCCGACGTTCAATTTTAATGGGTATATTTGTTGAGCCCTGAGCAAGTCACTTGGTTATGAAAGTCGGAGGAGATCCAAGAGATTGGCAAATTGAAACGAGAGGGGCTGTGGTGGAACGAAAATGAATCAATCGAGTCCTCGCGACTGTTCGTTACAAACGATTGATGCCGGGAAGGCGTGATCTCTGTCACAATAGGAGGAGGGAAATCTTTCTAGAGATAATGTGTCCTCTTTGCAAAGACAAGCTGACGCTCTATCGTGTACCGAAGCAGATTGAGTGCCGAGTACAACAGCCACCTGAAGCATGTTGTTTTGTGGAATGGGAAGGCGATGCATAGACTGCGATGACTGGTTGTCTTGTGTCGATCGTATTAGTCTTTCGTGCGAGACGACATCTCTCTCTCTAGAGAGATATAAGATCTCTGGATGTATGGGTGTGGTGACACAAGCGAGCGGACTCCTACGGGGGGCTTAAAGCGAGCCTCATTCCAGTCATTAATATGACTTTTTTGGGGTGTCCTACTTAAGCCCCTGTTTTGGGTTCACACGATTACGAGTCCCGAAATGACTCATCTATGACCTTTCCGCCCCAAACTGGCGTCGCACAATTGGGGCGCAGAAGCATACCTACCATTATCAAGGTTGTGTGACAACTGATAACCCCTGCCTCAATGCCCTTAAGGTTGCGGTGTCACTAACTTTGTTCCTGCTTTTTACTAGTGGACTTTTTGACATTGACAGGTAGATATCTCCTCTCATCTCCGAATTACCATGGCGCCGACCTGATAAAACAACACCTGATATCAACCTCCAGCAGCACCAACAACACACCCTGTTGCAAACAACTAACAACGGCAGACTGTTCTATACATACCCATCAACGATTCTCCGCCTCAACTCCTTTACAAAAGCCCCCAGTTTTTCCAGCATCTCCTCCCGCATTGACACCACATTTCATTTTCGTGTATCTCCGNACTTCTCCACAAAACATCTCATTTCTCTCCATTTGCAATCATTTCTACAGCAGCAGCACTTTCCAGAAGAAAGCAGTGGCATGCTGTTTCGAGTAGTGCAGCTGAGCAATGACGATATCCAAAAGTTAAATATAGTTAACGATTCTTCATTAGATGATGAACACAGTGGCAAAGGGTTGCAATTACGAAGACACCCCACAAAGGTTAGTCACACTCCTAAACCATGCATTCAAGCCAAATTGTTATCTTTGCTGATAAACAATTTGTTCCTTTAGTGGCGTGAAATTAGTACATTAGAGGCAACTCGGCTGATGCTATTAGATATGAATCCCAACGGCGAATTCGATAGCAAAGCACAAGCTATGAGCGACTATCAAGTATTTGGAAATGCTGCCGTGACGCGCCAATTAGGACCACCTCGTCGTCAATTCTGATCTGATTCTATTCAATTGAGTTGGAATGAGGAGTATTGTAATTGTGATGCATTTTTTGCACACTGATATTCTACACCGGGAAATATCTATGCTTCCATCTTTGAATGTCAGCGTAAAACAACACTAGATCAACCCAACAAACTCAAGAATAGAATCAAATAGCTCCAATATCATCATAATAGTTATGGCACACATGCAATATTCATGAGCTCCAACCTAAACTAGACGGCCCAATTCTTCACCAATAACGGCCCCATTCTCCACCAATATTTGCACTTGCAAAAACCTACAGATTCTACGTCGTCAACATCGTGGTAGTAGTGTTAACAGCCCTGCCTGTCGCATGTCGTCGAACTCAAACTAAACACAAATGAAACACTTGTTCTTTGCCATCTCCTTCCATGACAAGACCTGCACTCTTCAGTATATCGGCAAGTGGTAAACATTCAGTCAGACTCTCACATTTTCTGACAGGAACGAATGCTGTCAACCGACCTCCAACTTTAAGCAATGGTTTCCCCAAAGCCCTGTCTGATCCCATGACCTGAACTAGTTTTGTCAATATTGATATATTGTTGCTGTTTGTATCTTGTGACACCATTGCCTCGCGTATGCCGTCTAACGAAGTTGACAATGGAACTATGAGATGGTATATGCTTTGAATATGATCATTGCCGCGGCTTGTTACTCACATGGTGGATCGGTTATTATGGTATCAAACGCACCTCCTCCGATCTTTGAACGAACATGGTCTCGGATGTCAGATGATAGGCAATCTCCTCTTAACACCACAAGAGGTGGTAGCGATCTCGTCTTAAAATCAGCCTGAATATTATCACGATTGACATATCCGTCATGACAAATCTCTATCCCAACACTCTGACACTGGCCATTTGTTTTGTGAGCTGCTGCCAGCAATGTTGCACATGAACCAGCAAATGGATCAAGTATTGATGTCCTGGTGTTTCGCAGAATCTGCGCAATGTTGCATAGAGTAAATGAAGCAATTGGACAGAGGGGTGTGGTTGTGATGCATATACGTGTGTTGGGTGGAAAAATTGATGTAATTTTGAAAGGAAATACAGTTTAGCGATGTGGAATTCACTCAGGCATTGCTGTAATACTAACCTTTGGTCCATCTGCAATGACTCTAGCCATCAGCACTTTGGATTTATCCTCTGTGTCATTGCTAGATGAACAATATCTTAAACCGTCCAACACGTAAATCTTGCAATCCGGTTGTTTCAAGTTCACTCTACCTTGAATCAACTCTACCAATGACGACATTCGAAGGATTGCATTCTTTTCATCTTGAAGTGAAGATCTTACATTCTTTCCATACCTAGCTTGGTACTGAGGATTTTTACCGGAGCTCGTAGAGTTCGTCAGACTACTGCCCATAGCACTGATACTTTCTGAAGTATATCGCCGTAAACGTATTGACCACGTAGCATTAGCATTATCGCCATTCTCCATCATGTCGTCAAATGATCCATTTTTCAATGCGTCATTCGCAGTTTCTTCGTAGGAGTTTCCCTGAGCAACTATATGCAGCATTGTACGTACAAGTGAGCATCTTTCCACGGTGTTTCTAATGAGGTTTGTTAATACTGCAGGTTGGTTGAATATTGAATCGAAGGGGTCACATGTTGTATTGCTAATAACGACATATTGCAAAGCTGACTCATACGCCTTGACTTGAGATAATGCGATTGGCTCCAAATCAGAGTGCTTTTCACTTTGACGTCCATCATTGTTTGGGCCATCATAAACTGGACCACGATACTGCAATGCATCTATGAACTCAAAATGAATACCATCCAAATATTGTTGCTGATTGAATTCAGCCGATGTTCCCGAATCATTTTTCAATATGAAAGAAGTAACTTCTGCACGGAATGCACTTGTGAACTCCCATTGGCGCAATGACGTGCTGTAGCCCTCGGCTCCCTCCCCTCTGGTAGATATTTGATCATGTTATTCGTGAGATAAACATGTCTTTCGTCACGTTGAGTAAAATATACATGTTGAGTAACGTCTCACCTCCATTGAACCAGCCACCGCTGAAGTTTATTCTCGCCGAAAGTAGAGCTCGCACCTAAAGTCTCTGTCGCCACACATGCATCGTCGACTGAGGATGCAAAAACATGCCTTGTCTGCGCTGTGCGAACCCTATCACCATACCATCCATTTCGAACTCGACAGATTCTGATGGGAGAAAATGACGAGATTGCGTGGAAGAACGACAAAGATAAGAATGCAATGGATCGTGCTCTCATTTTAGCTGAGAGACTAGCTAGAAGGGAGGTGAGAGAGGGAGGGGAGAGAGGGGATAGGGGAGTTTTTCGCGCCATTTTTCCTATATTACCTTTCCGGATGAGAGGTGTCATGCCTGTCGGTTTTGTTCCCCTGCTTCCGCTATCTAACGGATAATGACACACAAAGGTACAATGTAGTGGCTTATCTCGCTCCCCAGACCGATTTGCTTGGCCTACACCCTACACACTTCGTCACACCATATCTACACGGCGCAATGATGACCAGGCGCCTTCTTCAAGTGTTTCATTTAGCAGCTGCCATCATTGGCACGTTGTATCTGCTCCGAACAAAAATCAAAGTAGGACCTCACGATGCAACTGCAGCCACTCGGTTTCTTTCAGATCCAACAACTCGAATAGAAGTACTCAAATCACCATCTGCGCCTTTGAACCCATCATCAGTTCGCATTGAAATATTATCACCAAAAAATCCACGTAAATATCAATACAGTGTGATCCTGTTGAGTGCAAATAACTACACTGGGGTGGCTACATTGATCACTGAGCCACAAGAATCCAGACCGTATCCACCATTGACTTTTGAATGGAATCCAGTTTTTGCAGGGGAGTATGATATTTTGGTCCACGAGGTTCCTACTCAGATGGAAGACAACTCTGAGGAGATTTTGCCTATGGATAGAATTGCTCTGACTATTGAAAGACAAAGGGATGATACTTCAATTCATGATAGGCTGAACCTTCCACCGTGCTTCTCATCGGATCAAACAGATGTTTATTCTACTTGGGACGGAGATTGGATAGGACCTGGTCTGGGCTATCAAGGCAATACATTGCGAAATGGATGGATGTTTGTTCCTGGCGAATCAATGAATTGCACAATACCAACGTACACTCAAGATCAGTTACTAAATATGAAGGAGGAGACGTCAATCTTTGTCTTTGGCACAAGCCGTGAGCGTGGCGTCTTTCTATCATTACTGGATCTTCTTCTTTCTCCACACGAAAAAGAGAAACTGGATGTATCAGTGATAGGCAAATGCTGGGGGCGTGCCACAATACAAAAAGGCAATATCAAACTTCTCTACCAGGACTTTCGAGTGATTCATTTCGAACCGCCTGGTGCAAAACGTACAATGGAATGTCACAATGATAAAATTGCCAAGTTGGGTGATGCGTTGTTTATTGAGAATGCTTGGAAAGTATGGGATGAACTGTTTGAGGACGAGCACGAATGGCCTGATGTTGTTTATATGTTGACAAATGATGGGCCAAATTATGATTTTGAGTACCATACCAAAAGGTGAGGCGTTCTCCTCCTCTCTCTGCTGCTGTTGTGCTGCTGTCTGTATGTATCCAATACTGATACATTTCCCTTATTTTCACGTGATAGTTTTGTGAACAGGCTACCTCTATCATGGAATGGCACATTAGTATTTTCCGACGGCAGCTTCACTGCAAAACGTCCCAACATGGAGTACAAAGAGAAGCACAGTTCTTACAGATCAGAGTTGAAAGAGAAACTAATTCTGCTAGACGACCAACGGGTACGATGTCTTGATGGCATGGGCATTTCGAAAGAGATGCGGCTGCATGGTGAATGGGGAGAAGATCATATGGCACAGTCACAGCACTTTCATCATTTTTGCAACGAGACCGTGGTTGCTACAGATGGAAATGATGTTACAATCAACGTTTGCTCAAATATAACGGAGATGGTAGCACAACTACTATTAGGTCATGCGATTGGTCCTAAATCATCTTTGCGGATCACGAGTGAGCCATCTGAAAGGGTTCACAATCCTAGTACTAATTTGAGGTACTGCCACGCCTGCCCTAAAAGACTGCTTCCTTTTCACATCACTCCGAGCCCGGACATGACTTGCGAGTTAGGCCCTCTGCGCGAAAGATCGGACACAGAAGAGTTGGTTGCAATTTGCTCTAAAAAATCTGAGTTGGAATCAGATAAATGCCCGAAGTCATGCATGCAAGAAGAAATATCATACCAATTTGATAGCCAGTCTGATGTCGTCAACGTAAGAGAATGTGCAGTGCAAACAAGTGATGTGGTGAATGAGACTGGAGCCAGTAATAATCAAGGTGGAATTATTGATGAAGATGCATCCGCAGAAAACGGTGCAATTCCACTTTGGCTGCGGCAGAATCTCGCTGATGTTTCTACTGAAGGCGAGTGCAATGAATCTGATGTACCATTTTACTGGCACATACCTGAGTCAGGGGGCACTACACTACAGAATCTGTACTGGTGCATGGGATTAACTCTTGCAAATGAAATCGGCGGTAGTACTAAGTTTTCATACAACAATGACACCAAATTGATCAAGTTCTTGCCATTTCACGGAGAGGAATGGTCAATCATGAATGTTGACACCAGCACAAAAGAAGGCATACTGCGTGCTAAGGATCTTGGCTTGACATCGTTTAGTAATCATCAAGTAGATTTGGTGGTCAGCCCTCACCTTAGATTTGCAGCACAGGAGCTGTTTGACATCAGTCACAAAGGCAAAGCATTCACAATGTTTCGACATCCTGTGAACAGAGTTTTATCGCACCACCAATCTGACGCGGCTATTGATAACTGGGTGGTTAGAAGCCTCGTTGGAAAGGAGGATCCAAATGATACTGTAACTGCAGAAGATTTGAAGATCGCCAAAGAAATAGTACGAACAAAAATATTTGTTGGCCTAGAGAGCAGATTTGTCAAGAGCTTTGATCGTTTCAACGCCTATCTCGGGATAAAAATACACAAGAGATGGACCAGAGGTCGTTGCGTTCGTGAATTTGTTCACTCGAAAGGAGTTGGCGACCAGCAAGTGGCTGCAAACAGCCATCAGATGCAAGATATTGCAAAGAACCATTCTTATGATGTGCTGCTTTATGAATATGCCGAAGGATTGTTCAGCGGACAAGGCATGTTGCCTGAGGTCGCAGCTGAGGATTTGAGTAGCTAGTGACCAGAGATAGGCGAAATGGCTGCCTAGATTTATTCAGAGTTAAGTATTCATTAAAACAGACTATCTACTGCACCACACACACTGCACAACCTGACATAGCTCAGGTGTATTTAGTTTGTTCTAAGATTTTTGACAGCCATCTTTACATTCTTGCTGAGAAGTTTGGACAAGGCAACATTGGCATCGCCTCCGGTCATGCTGTCAACTTGGTCCTCACACTCGTCTTGCAACTGATTGAGCTTGCTTG
>JALLPI010000873.1:0-13922 GCA_036939935.1 Cyclotella atomus
ACTATTAAGTACTCTAAGTTGTACTTGAAATAGTTAGACACTTGGCCTATGTCAAGATCTGCTCATGAAACATTCTTGGCATTGCAGTAACACTATAAGTTATAGTATAAGAGTTTAGTAATCATCAGAATGTGCTCTGAGCTCCCAGCAGCCCACTTGTGTCCCTGCCCTCCGCCATGTCAGCAGTTTTGGAGCTGCTGCGGATTCTCATAACCATACACTGAAGCAATTGCAGACATTCTAGTGCTGCTGAGCCATGTCATGTCATCACCTTGTGGGCCCAATGAAGGACATTACAATGTGCTCTGAGCACCCTGCAGCCCACTTGGGTCCCTGCCATTCCAGTTTTGGAGAGGCTGCTGATTCTCATCAGTGTTGCAAAATACACTTTGTATCTAGTATAGTTCATTTTGTGTCTCTGTCGTACCTCTCAGATGGGTTGGTACTATGACTATCCCCTCTGTTGTCTGTTAGACTTTTCTGAACTGCTGGCAGGTGGTTTTCCTACGCCTGCATGGAAAAGAGGACACTGGAATTTTTGTTAATGTCATGCTTCTCCTTCTCCTGGTCCACTGCATTCAAGATGACAAGTATTTTCATTTGCCAGAAGTAATGACTTCTCTTAAATCTGAATGTATGAATTCAAAACCACATCGCTCATATTATTGAAATAGTTCATTATTACGTCAACAATTTCCTACAAATGTAAAAAATGATGCAGATATTCATATGCTGCCCCCAGTGTGCTTAACATCTCTCATCATTACATGCAAATGCCATCATCAACCTCCACACCCCACCTAACACTCCCAGAAGGACCATTCACGCTTCCAGAGCTACGAGGATCCATCCCAATCTCAATCCCACCGGCACCAATACACGTAAAATTATCAATACATGCAAATGGCGAGCCACAGAGATTACCGGCACCAACTTGACGCTTGCATTCACCAATCTTGGTGCCCAGTGCAAACCTTGGGTTAATGCCGCCTCCAATCCGAATGCTGCCCGAAGATCCTGTCAGAACTTTATCCCTAGCACCATCATTTTTAAACACCTTGTGAACATCACTGTAACAATACGATCCCTTCTCACACGATTCTCCGAGGTAGCTCAAATCGCAAATACCCCCGAACTTGACGAAGCGGGGATACAAACAGGTGCCAGACTGGGCGGAGGCTTTCCCGTACGAGTTATCGCAAATAAGATGGGGCTCGCAGTCGTTCCGGTTGCGATCGCAGGATTCACCAAAGCCTCCGAGAAGCAAGTCCCCGGAGACATAGCTGTGCATTGTGATGGGATGATACAGAAAATGAGGTTAAGATATGATTCGACTGTACTGCTGGACACAAATATACTTCGCTATCACACTTACCAATTGTCGCCAACACAATCAACATTCATCCTCTTTCCACTAGAACTCACAATCATAACATCTCTATCCTTAGTGCTTGTCGACTTATTCTTCGGGCCCTTCTTCTGCTTCACAACCACACTTGTCCCTGCCGAACAAATGGAGTCGGCCTGACGATCAAACTCTTTGGCTCTTCGAATCTTGACATTCTTTTGCATCTTGCACTTTTCTTCGATCATGCGAAAGTCCTTCTCTTTGATTTTACCATTATCAAACTGAATGTCTCCATTGCACAAGTCTCCCTTGCATTTACTCTTGCTGTTACTTTTCTTGAGGCGTCGATGGGCGTGAGAGTGAGGATCGATCTCTAGATCCCGAAGCACCATTAATTTACGTTCTTGGTACTCTTCTTCCGACAGGGGGGTTAGATCCAATGTCTCCACAGAAGATTGGACCGAAGCCAGTGCACCATTTTCGGTGAGGCGCATCACCGACTCGTCGGAATCTGCCACCAATTCCTTGGCGAAAAACATGGCGGCGAAGCTCGTGCCCAAATTGCTGAGTGCCAATAAACTAAGGAAGCAGCTCATACCGACAATCATGTGTTTCATGCTCTTGGCCTTGCGTTCGGCCTGGAGCTGCTCTTGGATGATGGCGTGAATTTCCGCGTTGCTGAAGGTCCCATCGCCGTCCTTGTCGTACTTCATCATGACTTGTTCGATGGCGTCGAGTTTGCCGTCGCCGTCTACATCGTAGATGTTGTTGTCGGACTGGGCTGAGACCGAGCGGCCGAATTTGGATCTCACGGCGTCTTTGTGGTGTGTGGTCATGGAGATTCGGTTCTGCTTTCTGCCACGAGTGGGATCCGGGGGAGGTAGGGAGTGCATGACTTCATCTTTTAGGTCCGACATATTGCAATACTTTGTGCAGTGTCAAAAGAAAAAAAGCTCTCTAGATATATAATAAATAACGTCTACGAGTTTGGGTGGGGAGGTACGCTAGGTGTGGGGTGCGCGTTGGGCTGTGTGGGGACATCGTCTCTTGGGATGGAGACAGAGGATTTTGAGTTCCTTCCTACAACAGCCCTACCTCCAATAAAAACTCATTGGGCTCATTAAAAGTTGCCCCACTCTCTCTATCTTCTAGAGAGAGAGAGAAATAATATCTACCAACTATGTACTTCTTGTTTTTAAGAACTATCCTTTTCCAGCCTTTTCCGCAAATAAGGATAACCAAGATTGTCAAATCAACTCGAGGTCATTATTTTCAGTCACTATCGTACCTCTTATCCCCATGTCTGGCGTTAATAATATTTTTATTATAACCCCCACCATATAAAATACGATAGCAACCAATGAGCACGAACTTACCTCCTTGCGGCTCCATCGCCACTGCAGGCTCCACCGACTCGTCCACAGCCTCCACCGACACCGAAATAATGTCCCCAACAATCGCCGAATGTTCTGCCGCCAACATCTCCATCCGCGGTCTCGGCGACGTTCTCGCTCACGAAACAGACGCAGACGATGAAGAACTCATCCCCGTGGCCAAGGCCAAAACCATCGCATTCGCCGACGACGATGCCTCCGTCGACTCTGACTATTCTGGCGACCAAAAGCCTCCCGCTCGCAACGAACCGGAGCAGGTCCATTCGGCCACGAGCTTTAAATACAAGCCCGTCCATCATACTCAAGACAAGGCTCAAGATCATGTCGCATCATCATCGTCGTCCTCGCTACGCAAACGTCCACCCAAGCTAGGCGAGAAGAAGCTAGGCTTCGTCTCCCAAATGTACGATATGGATCAAAAAGGATACTTGACCGAGGAAGAATTGCTCATGCGCGAAATGGACGTGGAAGGGAGGGGATATCTCACCAAGGAGCAGGTATACGAAATAGTCAAACAGAAGCTTGATGAAGAGTATGATATTAAACAGTATAAAATGATGTCATGTTGGATGATGGGATTCATGGTACTGTTGGCGATTTGTGGCTTTGGGACGAGTTATACAAGTGCCATATTGAGTAAGGAGACGAATGCCGATGTGGAGAGTGGAGCCGTTTTGGTCAAGAATACGGGGAAGGTGGTTGGATTTGATAGTATTGGGGATACGTTGGGATTTAGTGAGCTTAGTGATGCAGAGTATACGGAGAGGAAATTGACTGTGTTGGCGGAAATGGCAGAGGATGAATTCAATGAAGAGCATGCTCATCGAAAGCTTGCCAGTACTAGGGCGGCGACTACGATACTGTTTGATCAGGGCAAGTGCAGCGAGAAGGATTTGGAAAAGATTGTCGTCAAGTGTGACGCTGGCAATGTAGTTAATATTGAACGCACTTGGAAGAATGCCGATGGAACTAAAGACACGGATTATGACACTATATGTGGGCCTGATTTCACGGTTGTTTCCAAGAAGGGACCGAGAAAGAAGTCGTCGGGCAAATCCAAGAATACCGGTGGTATCAAGGTTAGAACTACTATGCAGCAGATTTTATTCAAGAAAGGACCAAGGAAGGGCAAGAACAGTGGAGATGATGACGGTGACATGGTGTCGTTTTCTTGTAACAAGGGTTGGTGGTGAGTTTAGGATGAGAATGTGTGTTTACTTTGTATCACTATTCAAACGAAATATACACTCACGCGTTTCCTTTTTCAGCTACGCATCAGGAACACTACTCCAACAATCCGAAGGGCACCCCTGCTCGATTCAACGTGGACACGAAGAATGCCGAGATGGCCTCATCTGCTATGCAGGCGAATCCATCACCTACGGTACTGGAGTCTGTACCAAGTTCGCCAAGAACCGCAAGCCTGGTCAATTTTGCGACATTTCCTACGGACTTAATGCCTGTACAGACGGCAGTGTGTGCGAGGGCAACCTCAAGTCTGGTACTGTTTACGTTGAAGAGCCATCCGGCAAGGTTCTTGGTATGGGGATATGTTCCAGCGCCCTGCTTACCATGCGCGCCAAGTTCGGTGATATGTGTGATGCCTCTTACGGGAATGATGCCTGTCTTGATGGTTTGGTATGTATGGACCTCAAGGGCAAGGCTATCCTTGGCAAGAAGGGAATGGGTGTTTGTGGTCAAAAGGTAGTTCGTGAAGTGAATTACAAAGGAGCACGCTGGTATGTCGATTATGATTTGGGCACAAACCGTGAAGGTCGATGTGTACGAGATTGTCCTGTTGGCGCATTTAACAATTGCGGAGGTAATGCTGCCAATTACGATGAATACTTTGGCAGCGCGAGTGAATGTTGTGAGCACAAGCTTTGGTGGGTTAATAAGGCTAGTTGTGTCATTGATTGGCCAGTGTTGGAGTGAATGTTGTGAGCACAACGTTTTCTGGGAGAAAAGGCCAATTGTGTCATTGATTGGTAAGAGATATTGTATTGATAGGATTTCTTTGGGATGTGTTCACATTACATATTACATTAAAGTATTAGAACCTTGCATCTGATATTACCATACAGTGCTTAAAAAAAGAGGAGAGGAGAGGAGCCCCCCAATGTCCGACATTTCCCGCCAACTCTGGCACTGAAAATCCGCATCCGCCGACCGAAGCCTTTACTTTTGGGGGATCTTGGAGCTCTGTGGACAGAATGATGGCAAGGCCACACGGTCAAGTTCCACCTAAATGGATTGAAGAGTCGGTGGCAAGTGTAAGATGATTTTTTGTGTTAGGAGGTAAAATGTTTGTGTGATGTGTGATGTGCATCTGATGCCTCTTAGAGAGACGAATTGAACACATAAAAAGAATATGACTGAGCTCCGCAGTATTTGTATGCGAATGTGATGACGAGACTTTGATAACATGATTCATTTTCCTTGCAAATAAGCACTCAATTGCTTATATTTCCCATGCTATTTCAATTAAATTTAGCTCGTTTTGATGGATACGATGCTTCAAAGGATGATGATCCTTGAGATTTCCAGGACGCTTCTATTTCATGGCTGTCCTCCATCATGCAGATGGTGTGCTGTTCAACCCAAACCGATGACGAAGGATTCATAGACGAAGCTTCAACTCTAAACTGCGTCAACACCGTCCGCTCCTCCTCCGAGCCCATCATCCAACCAGAGCACGTCAACGAAATCACCAATGATCAACCCAAAAGTACTCCAGTGACATCTCCCACTCCCCGCAAATCTCGAATACGAACCATCGAAATCAATTCCCCGCTCAAACACGTGGCATCCTCCGAACGAGTACGACGCAATACCGATTCCATGCTCGAAGATGCCTTCATCGCCGATCGTCTCAAGCGTCGTCTCATCTCTCGACGGCAGAGTGGCTGTCTTACTCATCGTCGGACCATTGAATATACCGATTTGAGCGATTTTATTATGCAGAGTTTGGAAGAGAATAGGGGACTCGATGCCATTTCGGCGGTTTTGCCTTGTGATGCTAGTTTGACGAATGCATGTAATTTGGCGTTTCGGGCTTGTATGGCCGGATACTTTGAGAGTATTGAGGATGAATCGTTGTCGAGGAGGGTGAGGCAAATGTTTATGGAATCGTTGGAAAGGATGGAGTTGAGAGAGGGAGAGTATGTCTGTCGACAGATGGATCGGGTTGATAAGCTTTTTGTGGTGGAGGAGGGTATGGTGGAGTTTTCGTGTCGGGGACAAGTCGCTGGAACTGCCGGTATGGGTTCCATTTTGGGTGAATTGTCGTTGATTTACGGTATTGCAGCTCCGGCGGATGTCAAGTGCGTTACTCCCTGTGTGATCCTTTGGTATATGGATGCATTGGCTTTTCGCAGGATACAGGCTTTGGTTGCCAAGGAATCGTTGAAGCATTCTCAATTTGATGATTCGAGTAAAGCGAGGGATAGTCGGCTCAATACCGTCAGGAGATCTTGCAGTTCTTTTTTGGATCTTCAGGAGCAAGTTGACAAAAGGAATCAAAGCCAAATACCTCTTAATAGACTCAACAAGATTGGAATAGTTGGGAGAGGAACATTTGGATTGGTATATGTTGTCGAAGATAAGGACACATCACATGAACAACTTTACAGTCTGAAATGTATGACCAAGAGCTCCATTGTCAAACGCGAGAATCAAAAGCGAGTACTCATCGAAAAGCACGCATTGCAAGCTTCTTGCTCGTCACCATTCATTATTACATTGCTCGGGACCTATCAAGATACCAATTCCATCTACTTTTTGACGGACTTTGTTCAGGGCGGGAACTTGATGGGGTACATGATTAAAAAAGATGTGCTGACACATGAGGAGTGTGTATTTTTTACTGCCAATATAGTTTCTGGATTGGCGCATCTTCACAGCAAGGGGTTTGTACACAGGTGAGATGTTATTGTTGCTTGTTGCGTGGTACTGCAGCAATTAACCCATCACAATATGTATATCGCACCAGAGACATCAAGCCAGAGAATTGCCTGATTGGAAGTGATGGGTATTTAAAGTTGTGTGATTTTGGAATGGCCAAGCGATTGCCTTCAACTGTACAACTGCCTTCTGGAGGTACCGAGGTTGTCACTCTCGCATTTACAATGTGTGGCACTCCGGAATTCATGGCACCTGGTGAGTCGTTGCATTTGCCACCAAGTCTTTTGTCGACAGCAACAGCAAACCGCTCACCACTTGTCGCAACAACAGAATTCGTACTCAGTATTGGATACAATAAAAGCATTGACTGGTGGGCTCTTGGGTGCATTCTTGTCGAAATGTATTGCGGTAAATCTCCGTTCGAGTTTGATGGTGATTTGAAAAGGACATTCAAGGAAGTGTGCCTGATTGGGATGGGACGAGAGATTTACACTCCTCCGAAAGAATTGTGCGGGGATGGACTTGATGACGCATACGACATTGCCAAACGATTGCTTTCCAAGGCATCAGATCGGATTGGACGCAACAGCTGTCAAAGCATTTTGGAGCACCAGTATTTTGATGGGATTGACTGGAATAAGCTGCGAGACAAGCTGGTGGAGGCACCATACATACCCGAAATATCTCACAGAGAGGACACGTCTCATTTTGACGTTGACGAAGATGACGAATCTGAGTTCGAAGATGAATATGTCTGTGGCATAACGCTAGACTTTTGAGTATCGTACACACACAACACAACTCTATTAGCTTGCTTTTGGCAATGTAAGTCCAGCAAGATATCGCATTATCGACAGATACGGAAGCGTGTTCAGGCAAAGATTCCAGTAAGTACATCACTTTAATGATCTTATTGTCTACCGTGAAGAATGCATCCAACTTGCCATCATCTCTACAGCCCATTCCATCCTCTACTCAGTAAACTTCTTGATGGCAAGCAAATAAGCCTCTACACGATTTAACTTTGGGTTCTCTTCCCTCAACCTCATGGCCAAATGAGATAGGATTGCATGACCAAGACGCAAAGCGCCCAACGTGCCAAGAACGGCACAAGCGCTAATGCATCCTCCGTACATTGCACCGGTAACACTTGGCAAAAATGCATCACTTCCAGCCAGATAAAGCCCAGGAATCTCAGTGGAAGGGGTAGTCGTCCAGTTTCTGTTGATAGGGGCAAACATTTCAGTAACACATTGAGTCCCATACGATCCTCCACGGTAAGATGCCAAAAATGTGCATTCACTCAATGGAGTTCCAAGGTGATAGTAGTCAATACGGCCTTTTACTTGCGGTACAAATTCCTTGAGAATGTCCATCAAATGTTTGGTGAGCTTGTCCTTGAACTCCATGTAATCCTCGCCTCGATTGCGCACTGGTTTGTCTGCCCAACGCTCAAACCATTCGTACAATCCGTCTGAGATTAGAATGCAGTTTGAAATGCCAGGGAATCGCTTCTTCCACGTGACATCCTTCGTGCAAGGAAAGCCGATGTAGACGGTGGGTGGGCGAACTGAAGTTGGATCCTTGAAGTATTCATCGAATGCGTTGTCAAGATCGTATCCATTAAAGTACCACAGGTTATGGTCCGGCAAACCAATCTCGTCGGCGTTACCTCGGATCTTGCAGAACAGGAATATATGGCCTAAATTTCATGAGATGGCAAAGGTGAGTACTGTCCATCAGAATACAACAAAACCCTATTGATTGCATACCATTTGACTGTCGAATTGTACTCTGATCTTTGAACTTACGGACCACTGGTAGATCTTGTGGTAGGAACTTGTTGTACAGGTTATATCTTCAATAGCAAGCAGGAGAAAGAGAAAGGAATTAGAAGGATCAATCAACAACCACTGCTCTCGCAGATGAAACACACTTACACGGACGTTGCACAGACAATATTTCTGGCTCTAACTTCGAACGTAGGCACGTTGGCTAGATCTTCTTCCGTATTACATTCTTCCAGCTCATCGGTATTGCTCACCAACACTCCAACAGCGCGCCCATTTTCAACAATAATTTTCCTTACAGTCGCATCAATCAATACCTCACCTCCAAATGAACGACATGCGCTTGTAAGTCTAATTGAGATGTTTTGAGTGGCTCCCACAGTATACGCACCGCCGTTGATGTAATGGGCCATGGTAACGCCATGAGCCGCAAAGGTAGCATCCCTTGGCTGAACAGCATAGTCACCTAGTAATGAAAATGCACGAGAGCATTGTTAGAGGGCTGAAAAGCTGAGATCTTACAAAACGGTCCACACGGATACAAATGTCACCTACCAATAGGATGAGTCAGAACACCTTTCATTCTGCGAACTGAAGGGTCGACTTCTACACCCTCAGGAGCCTTGGGGCAGTGCTCGAGAAGATCTTCTTTTGAGTAACCGAGCGATAGAACTGCATGTTGAGCATCCCTGACTGTCATTGCTCCATATTTGTACAGTCGGTCTACTTTAATTTTCATGAGGAACTTCAAGCATGATGGTAGAAGACGATATATTCCAAGGGCGACAAATCCGTTGTGAACGTCAATGCATATCTCAAAGAAGGTTCTAACACGACTTTTCAGTTCCTCATCGGCAGGATCAATGCCCGAACAGACTGCCTGAACAGTACTCTCAGCTCCGTCATAGAATTTGTGAGACCAAGAGTTAGGTGCACCATCCTTGATATGGTTGTCAGGCGGGAATACAATCTCGTCGTATGGCGCCGTACTGGGGAAAGAAGTCCACAACTGTTGGCCTTGAGACATAAAGTCCATGATGGCTCCGGCTCGCTTGGTTCGTGTACTCATTGCTTTTGATACATAATGCTGTAGGTTCAGTCAAGATACAGTAAAAGGAGTTAGCCGCGAAAGACGTCGATTCTAATAGCATTATATTTGTGCTCACCAGTCCAGTATCCCACTCGCAATTCTCTTCCCGGAAACTATGAGTGCATCCACCAGTAACGGAATGCTGTTCGAGTACCAAGACACGCTGTCCAGACTGAGCTAATAGGTTGGCAGCTGTAGATCCTCCGGAGCCTGATCCAATCACGATAGTATCGAGATTCAGTGGCACTTTCGAAGGATGGAACTTGTCAGCACGTCTCGATTGGACTGGACGTGAAGCTGGAAATGTTACGATATAAATGACAAGAGATGCCAGAAATAGAATCGGCAATGCAATGAACAAAGTCATTGGATTGTTGAGAAGATAGCTCGATAGAGTATCCATGTTGTCTTTGTTGTATTAGATTCTTTTGTTTGCTTTGATTACTTGATTGGCTTTAAAAAATAATGAGCTGGTTGCGTCTGGGTTGACTTCTCGTTGTCAACATCAAGTTCCTACCTAATGATGTGTAGGGAGAAGACCAGTTGCCCTGTGTATTACTATGTGTAGAATCCAAAGTTATCTAGTAATGGCAAAGGTACTGTCTTGAAAAATGGGAACTCCAACTTGATTGAAAGAGACATCTTTGACAGTGATATTTTGCTCCAACAATCCAACAATTCGGCCGACAGATGTCCGGCTTTCTAAAACAATTTGCTGATATGGCTGGCATTGCATAACCTGAACCAGAGATCATTGGTGCAATAGTTGGTGAAAGTCTATACAATTTCTTGATACCATACCATAACATACATAACAGATTAATTAGATGAAATTGTTACTTGTCAGACTCTCTTCAATCCAACAAAGGCCCTTGAAAGTGAGTACTTGATCAGGCTCTAGAGAGCTCTCTAGCGCCTGAATTTGGATGAGCAGAGGGCAATGGATTTGATACATACTTCGCTCCAGGCATGTTTCTACCTACTACTTACATTTACGGAGTGCTACTGCTACGCGCTGCACGTAAATATCACATCTCCTCCCGCACCACACCCAACACAAACCAAACCAAACTCAACCATGAAGCCATTCATGAGACGGCAGCTCTGCCTACTGTCATTTCTAACTCATAAAATACACGCATTTGCACCGCCATTCAATTCACAAGTTGCCCGGCCCATTACATCATCAAGACGGCCGCTACTTCAACCTCTACACTCAACATCCAAAGAGTCACAAACTTCGGCAGTATTAAATGAGCAAATACAATCGCTCCAATCCGAAAATGCCTTGTTAAAAAGCAGATTGAAGTTATTGCAATCTCAAAATGAGGACTTGATCCAACAGCAGCAGCATCAACAGCATGCGGGGGAGAGGGTAATGGCAGTAGAGCAGCGGTTGATTTTGGAAGATTTTGAGGGTGAAGGAAGACCATCTATTGGTGAGTTTTTTTTACAACTGAAAAGCGTGTCGATCGAGAGTTTCTTCAGTCAATGGGTTTCTAGGCTGTGCTTAGCTTTGATGCGACGGCCCGTGGATGATGTATGATGATCAGATCATAGGTTTCAAGTGCATTTTGTTTGGATTAAATGCTGTGTTTGATTGTATCTTGCAAAGCTCGGGATGGTGCTGCCGAGCCACACGCAAAGTGACTCAATTGGGAACTGCACACTATCTATTCTGCATCCACTTGTGGTTTGTAACGTTCTCCATGTTTAGCTCACCAATGACTTCTCATCATTCACCATATCATACAGATGCAATGGGCAGAGTGGTAGATGGATGGGACAAACAGAACAGAAGATACACTGAACCTTGGGATAATGTCAAAACAATCAATGGAGATGATCTCACAAATAGCGACGATACGTCCGAAGAAGATGAATTGGGGTTGTACTCTGATGCCATGACGGCACCCGAGTATGAAGAAGAAGACGATGAAACAGCATCTATAACATTACAATCTACATCAACAGATGATGTTTGCGAATTCAATGAAGAAACAAACAAATGGACGTCGTCGAATTCTCTGGATGAATGCCCAGTAGAGCCCAACATTTCCTTTATGGATGCATTGAAATCACGTGCCAATTGGTTAGTGGGGCTGTTGGCATTACAATCCTGTTCGGGGTTTATATTGGCGAGGAATGAGGCATTATTGCAGGATCATCCCGTGATTGTTTACTTTTTGACCATGTTGGTCGGTGCAGGGGGAAATGCTGGAAATCAAGCGAGTGTGAGAGGTGAGTAGACATTGTTTGGATTAATTCTGTGAATGCAAATCAAACATTGTAAACAAACGAACCTCAAAAACACAACAATAACTTCAACAGTCATCAGAGGTTTAGCATTAGGGACACTCAACAAAGCAACGCAATCGCAGTTTCTTTCTCGTGAGTTCCGAATGGCATGCGCTCTATCCACTATTCTATCCGCTGCGGGCTTTCTCCGCGCCATTGCATTTCACACACCCTTTCCAGAAACATTGGCAGTGACATGTGCATTAAGTTTGATTGTATTTTCGAGCATCTGTCTGGGGGCAGTACTGCCGTTGTTTCTGCAGAGATTGGGTGTTGATCCAGCGCACAGTTCAACAACCATACAGGTGATTATGGATATTTTGGGGGTGGTGCTGACTGTCTTTGTCAGTACAGCGGTGTTGGACAGTCCTTTGGGTAAGATGGTGATGAAGTCTTTAGGGCTGTGAACAAGGTCATAAATGCTAAGATAAAAACAATGAACCTGTTTGGGCTAATATCTCATTTGCTAATGATAAACATGTGCAGCCAAACATGCTTCTTCAGACAACCATACTCAATTAGTGTATCAGCCTTCTCTTAGAAAGTCGTGAGTGACAATTACTGCTATTGACTATTGATATCACTTGAGAGCACCAGACTTTTCTGGGTACCTTTCTGTTTGGGTCGGGATGGAGCAAGCATTTCTTCATGTAAGCAGTAAGAACCTTACTATCTACACACCCCTCAAGAGAATTTAACGTTTTCTACACTAGTTCTCCTGTGTTACTTGGATTTGATTTTCATTTGACACCAATGATTGTGCAAGTTCAACTATTAGACTTACAGTACTTTTGGTGCACTGAGCAACGATTGAGCACAGAATTAGAATAATGAGAACAACAGCAAGATAAACACTCCACTCCAAAATGGCACTCTTGAGAGTTACCTCCTGTGGGCCAGTGGGTGCTTCACTGCAAAACGAGTGCTGCGCATAAACAGACACCACCACCGCTTTTAGTGTGTAAGTCCGCACTCTAGCTCTAGATCTTGACTGTAGAGGCTCTGGTAGAAGTAGAGACAGTAGTAGTAACATGAAAATTCAAATGAGAATGACTCGGAAAAGAAGCTAGCATGATCAGAAACTTTGTTATCAGAAACTAATTTTGTCAATGAGTTAACAGCTTTCCAGCTAAGTCGATTCGGGCCCATCAAACCCACCTTTCGTGCTCTTAGTATCTATATAGTTGCGCGCTAATTATCTAAAACTCAAGCAAGGTCAAAAGACCAACTTTTTAATTGAAACGATCGACAGATCGATCAATGGCACGCCAGGGGCAATGCAACAACCAGCCTTTTGCAGTAATATATTCTACATTTAGACCATAATCGGGCTCTATGTAAAGTTTGAAGACTAAATATTCATTAGTTTAATAGTTACTTAATCTGTCCGAAAAAAGTTCCTTTTCTGCCTTGACACCCGTCCGCCAAAAAAGTTCCATCTTTCTAAGTATTAGTTCCTATGTAAATGTTTTAATCAAGTCAAGTCACCCTCTCTCATAGCCCTCTTCGTCAAACACAAACCAACACACAAACACAACACGACCATGGCCATTGGCACGTCATCAATCCTCAACCATTGCCTCTCCTTCCGCCGCATTCACTCTGTCGTCATCGCAGCGGTATGCCCCGCATTGTCACCCCACTCCAACTCCGCGGTGATGTCCTCCCAATCCACGTCCATCTCCGCAGCAGCCTCGAGGGAGAGATCTTCGAGCGTCGCGGTAATAATGCCCATCTCTCCCTCCTCACCCAAATCAGTTCATCAGGCAGCAGATAACACTTCTTATTGATCTCTGCCACAAAGAACCACTTCTCATCAACATGGATGACTTCCTTCAAGTCATTGAACCTCCCATCAGGTTCGATGTGACACATGCATTGCGGGAGTCAGACTAGGCTTGATGGAGCTGGTGGTGCGTTGGAGAAGGCCTCGGCGGACATAATCGTGCAATGTGCTCTTGGGGATCCCTGTAACATGCGACAAACTGCAAAGCCACGCATCCTTTCAGAAAGGCCATCACCGGTGTACTTGTGCTTCCTTCCCGACCCTTTCTTGCGATGGATGATCACTGGATCACCATTCAAGACTGCCTGTTTGT